>JAHZNP010001592.1:0-17365 GCA_020615345.1 Triops cancriformis | reverse complement strand
AAATAAACTATTATTACGATTGAAATATTTTAAAAGTAACCAGTCCTTTTTTAAGTCCTGAAAAATCAGTGTATTGTTCACAACACAAGCTTGGCGATTTACAGATTTTCCCCCACTTGAACGATTCAAACAGGACAGCAACACTCGATTATCTCTGAAAAGAGACAAGACAGTTATTAGTATCAAGCTAAGATAAATAAACATATTTAAAAGTTAAAAAAGTATGTAATACCTGCACTGTTTTTGTTTACATCCACCGCCCTCACAGCCCGAAAATAAAATTTTCCAGCTAAAGTTGCCACAGACAGATGTCAGCATTGCCGGTATAGTTGTGGCCTGGAAGGTCCCGTAATAGGGAAAATGTTCACGGTTAAGCGCAAGATGCATCCGTGAAAATGTTCACTGCGCTCTGCTGAGAACGTGTTGAAACCTATAGTCTTTACCAAATTCGCCATCTATCGGCATGTATGGGCGAAATCAACCATTTTGCGTACGTTTCCTGCCAGTCCCTGAAAGTAAACAAACAACATAACAACAACAACTTGAAGGACCAGAGATTTTCTTATACACTGTGTGCTGTTATTTCAGTTTGTGAATATTTGTTTTTATAAGTTAAGCAAGTACCTTGGGTGAGAGACGTTTCGTTCCACCGTAATTTCGTCCCACCGTAAAGTTAGGGCAATATATATTGATGTGTTGTGTTTTGTATACCAAATTTCGGATAGTAAATTACACGTATACGACTTTGTATTTGTGTTATATTGATTTGGTTGTGTTATATTGCGAATTGTATCTTTTTTCCCCCTTATACGCCACGAATATACGCTTTAGCTATGAATTCCGTCTATTAACTGACAATACAAATTTAACACGGCTCCCCCTATAGATTTACACCAAGTTTCACTATTATTTTCAGTCATATCACCTCCACGAATAATTCACCATTGCACAGCATATAGAAATCACTAACAATTGAAGAAACTTTGGACGGTTATATGTAAACTGATGAAACTAAGCGAACGAAGAGTCAAAACAAGGGGAAAGCACAACCAAAGTTATTCGTACGCAAAATGGCGGATGCTGTTAACAAGAAGCCTCGGTAGATGTCCTCAGCGAATTTGGTAAAGACTATATGTGTCGATTGATGTCTATATTTTATCATGTATATCTAGATATAGATATAGTTACCGATCCAAAGCGATCGCAGTCACTAAAAAGCCTCGGTCACTTGTCGACCAAGACTTCCACATCATTGACGTTGCAGGGGCGCGGTGGACAGCGTGGAAGACCAGGTTGCCCCCAACCCGTACCACACGGAATGTCCAACATAAAGAAAAAAACGGAAAATATATTAATACTTCGTTTATTTATTTTTTTGAAAATGGCAAATATACACCAATACAATCTAAACTGTACAGATGAGCTATAACTGTTTACTTATTCGATTTCCTAAATGCCCAGTAGAATGGCGGCTAACAATTAAGGAAGAAACACATCTGCAATGAAACATTCCTTTTTTGAAGAGCAAATATACACAATAAAACTGTACAAATGATGGCGCGGTGTTTACTGTTACTGTTTATAGTTAAGTTTTTGTAAAATAAATTTTGGAAATGGCAAATATAAGCTGCTACTAATTGTAGCGTTCAGGATCGGACGTACAATAAGCTTACAGGCAGCTACAGACAGAGGGCCACGCAGTCGTGCCCCAAGAGTCACAAACGAAGGGAACAACGCTTCTGCATCTCAGTTGAGCTTGGATTCTGGTTGATGGTGTGTGCGCGTGTTTTGTGACATTATTTTTAACTTTCTCATTTACATTTTCAGTCTTTTAAGCTTATTTACGTATTTGATTAAGCTATTACATTTGCGTTTCAGTTTTCTGGTATCCAGTTGGGGTAGTAAATGTCCTGGTTCGGAACGTTTGCTCGATGTTGTTGCAGTTGATTCCCGACGTTTGCTCCATTATCTTGCGGTACGCTTCCTCCACCTTGTTGTCATGCGACGTTTTCCTGTTCCGTGGAAAAGTAATCGCGCGTTTCGTGTAAGTTACTTTCGTGTTAATTTTACAGCGTAATTATGCGTTCCTATGGTGCGGGCTGTTGCAAGTCAAATAAACGTACTCCTAAGCTAATTATGTATCTGCGTACTTCCTTGTCGCTATGACATACCTTAAAACAACGTCATTTCTGTTGCCACAAGTTGAGCTCTGTTTTATGTTAGCATGCAGACTAGTCATCAAACTTCCTAACGTGGTTTCATTCACACAGCAAAATAAAATTTAGAATATGTGTTCATTTAAATAGAGCAAAGGTTACAGACGCAACAAAATGTATTATGCGTCACTGTTTTATTAATCTTCACCAGTGTAGGCCCAAGCTATTACTGGCTCACGGGTTTATAGAACAGCTACAGTTCATTTCATAAGTTACGAACGTACGGTGAACAACGCTTGCACTTTGTATTGAGGGGGAAAGCGAGGAAATGTTTATGCTGGAAAATCAATACGATTTGTACGTAGAAAAGTGCGCTGAACTTGCTCCATAAAACCTTTTCTTAAAAAGCACGAGGTACTATCAGCACTGGTTGTTTGTGCTAAATTAAGAATATCTCTTAATCGATCTCTTGAAAGGGAAAGATCGTGACTTCTTTATTTTATTATTACATGAGAAGCGTTAGTTTTTTATCATCACGGCAATTATAAGATTATGCCCACAAGAGCATGTCCAAAGTATCACTGCATTGTTCGTTTCACGATTGAGATAGCAAACCACACTCAATTGAAGCATAAATCCGGATGCAGGTGTAAATGTTACGCAGCATCACGGATCATGCCACAAAAAGTGGGTTCATCAGGAACCCGGTTAGCATCCAAGCAATCTAACTAAGTAGCGTCCAATTTCACTACAAACACTCATCCGAACTAGGAAACTACTTACATGCAAACCAGAGTACTACTTACATGCAAACCAGAGTACTACTTACATGCAAACCAGAATACTACTTACTAATTACATCCAAACCAGAATACTACTTACTACTTACATGCAAACCAGAAGCAATTTATAAGAGCGTCTGCTTACCACGCCTAAAGCCGTAAAATCTAAAGCTCGCAATATTCACAGTTGTAAGATAAAGCGTCTAGTTCCTCTTCTGTCAGACCTGCCTCAACTAAGCCCGGTACACAAATTTCATGAAACCAGTTGGAACATGTGTCGCACTGAATCCATCGAGTCGCTGCGAGATCATTAGCTGTACTAATTTTGTGGCACATGGCACAGAATTGAGGAACAACAGCATCCAGAACTTCATTAGCGTCGTCTTCTTGGCTAGGGTAGAAGTCACGTTTTGATCTTTGATATTTTTTACGAGTGGAAAAGAAGCCTCTAAACTGGGGTTTAATTACTGCATTGGGGGCTAAAGAATGAGTTTTCTGGAATGATGTATTTGAATCCTTTTCAAAATCCTGTTTGCCTCTAATTGTAGCTGATTTCAGATCCTTAATAATATCCAAAAGCTGTTCCCTACTCAAGTTATCCTGAAGAATCTTACCTACATCGGCATAAAGGCCTAAAGCTTTTTCTAGCAAAGCGCTCGTACACTCCACCTTCTGTGGCAAAACAGCAGCATCTACTATGACACGCCCATGTCCCTCGCCGTGTTCTGGAGAAAGAATACCTTTAACGTGGGAGTGTCTGTACTTATCAGTTAAAGGAGGCAGAATTTTGTGGATGTGCTTGCAGATCAACTTTTTGAAGAACAAGTCGTCGCATTCGCACGAAAAATTATCTCCTGCAGGCTCCGCACAATCCGCATCTTGTAAAGCAGTCAATAGATGTGCAAGGCTCCTCTGAAAATCTAACGACAGTATAATGTCTGTCTGCGTGTGTGTCGCACTTCACACGCCAAGTGTTATCTAGAACTGTTACGTAGTCGTCGGGAATTTTCCTGGAATCCTTGTGGCTCTCGTGAATCTTCCGGTTGCAGTTTGTCAATTTACCCCTAGTATAAAGTATCACTTGACCGAAAGCTTTCTCCTTTGCTACTCTGTCTAAACACGCAACCAGGTCATCAATCCTCCTATTCGATGTACCTCCTAAATGGTCTCGTTTAAGAATTCGGTGGTAAGACTCCACCGTCATATTAGTTCTTAAAAGCACGTTTCCAAAATTAAAAGCTGCGAAAGTTGGAATGCGCTCGTCGTACTCGCGTAAGAAGTACCTGAGAAAAGCAGGGTGATTTTCTTGAACGTAAGTCAAGAACTGTGAATACTTCCTCTCGAACTCGCTACGTTCCCTAACACGAACGAAATGTCGCAGTAAGTGATAAATTCTACCTGTTACGTCTGGTGATTTGGCCATACCCCTAAGCTTGTCCAGATTTGTTTGCCAAGCCCTATCTACGTGCCACAGGCAGACTCTTCGTTGGGTGTGTTGCACGTTAAATACTAATTTCCAGGCGTTCCAAAACTGATCCGCCATGTCACTCATGAATTCTTTCGTTTTTATATCTCCTACCCTTTCTTTGAGCTTCCTAAAGAAATAATTGTATACTGCCTGGTTTTCCCTATCGCTGATTAAAAAAGCTACAGGATACCCTGTTCGACTTTTATCTAGGACCATCAGAGTAGTCAGAAGGAAACTGTACTGGTCCAGCTTGTAAGTACTATCTACTAGTACACACTCATTACAAAATAATTCTAGAGCCCTTTGCTGACTTTCAAACATTATACCTAACGCTAAGCTATTTTCTTCTAAGCCTGATTCTTG
Source organism: Triops cancriformis (assembly GCA_020615345.1). NCBI lineage: Eukaryota > Metazoa > Arthropoda > Branchiopoda > Notostraca > Triopsidae > Triops > Triops cancriformis. Next base: position 12,596 of record JAHZNP010001592.1, on the reverse strand, counting down.
GTCTACAATCCCCTGGGGTTTGTAGCAAATCACAGAATTGTACTCCTCTTTAGCCTGCTCTGCTACCCAGTGCCCTATACTTGTACTATCATCACTAGACTTCCTCTGAGGAGGCTGTTACTGCTGTGCTATATTGCGTACATCTTTCGGGGTGGGCAAACTATCGATGCAAATGTTCTCGCGATTGAAATCGCCCCTTACATGATTAACTATTTTATTTGGAGGGACGCCTAACTGAAAAAGTTTTCCTATACGCTCTCTCGTCTCAGGGTGCATGCGAGTCCTGCCAGGTAACCTATCATGTTCAGTATGAAAAAAGCAATATTCAACCGTAACAGTCCCTGTGTCTTTTGACACCCGTGCCTGTATAAAAGCTGGTCAGCACACGCCTGTGCGCAAAGACTTTATTAGTATTAGTTTTACTAATTTTAACTTAATTTTGGTGTTCTTCATCCAATATTCATAACGTATTCTGAAACATGGTATTAGTGTCAAATATCGGTAGCCTATTGTCAAACGTTGTTTGTATTCCACGGTATTTAACTTTCGTAATTTAGGTTCTCAAAGTATCGGAAAAGTCGGAGAAGTGGCTCGGTATCCTGGCGTTATCTGGTTTTTGTGTTCACGGTTTTAATTTTGGCAGTTATCGCCGTTTAGTAGATTTTTCTGGCGGGTGACAGAAGACAATCGAAGAGTACCATTTAGCAGATAAAAATGTCAATGTTACCAGTGGTGTTCTCTATAATGGCGTCTGTTATTTTGTCCATCACACTGGTGTGTGGGTGGGTAGGGTGGGTGGGAGGGAGTCGTCCAATTACATGTTTGGAACCCAGTTTGTGGTAATTAGCGTTTCTCACTACATCGGAACAGCCCTATGCAGCTTGTTGCTATTTGCCAGTCTTCAAAGTACGAGCAATTAGTGTCCATGAGGTAAGTCCCCATCGAAATTCTCATGCGTTAACTGGAATTATAGTTTAATGTAATCATACTGTTTTATTAACATTGACTTTTCGAAAAATAATGCTCATTTTCTTCTGGAACTGGGAACTCAGTTTGGCGAACGCATCGGCTTGTGTGCCTCATTGACGTTCATACTTCGGATTGTTTTTTTCTGTAGGTATTGTGCTTTTTGCCCCGATATGGGCCTCAACGCTTTCACCCATCTCTGTACCTCCCTCCCTGTTTTTTTTCATGTGGAATATCCAAATAAATGGTTTAAACACACAAAACAAATTCGAGTGTCTCAATACTTTATTCAGCACAAATTCAACAAATAGCGTACATTTCATGTTTACATACGAATAATCATTTCAGGATCAGGAGGTTTGTACATTTTACTCCTGAGAAAGACGCATATCGGAAACAAGCAAGGGGGAGTAATGGGTGACATAAACATTTCCCCTCCCCACCCCACCCTCAAGACAAGCAGCGTTTCAGAATAGGGATCTTTCAGCCCTTTCCATTGAAAAAGACGGGCTCAGGATCGAGATGGGAGAACATGGGAATCATACGTCTCCCTCCCTCCCCACCCCTCCAGAGCAAAGCTCCCGTGATCCTGAACGCTACAACTGAACAGGATAGTGTTAAAACTCCTTATCCTGAAATGCAAGCCTTTCTTACTATTTTACCCTTCCTTAAGCTTCCACGATTATGCACTGGTGGCAGCACCATACGGGATAAAAATAAGGAAAACCTGATCCTGAACGCTACATTTAGCTACGTGTGCAAATATACACCACTACAATCGTTTAACTGTACAGAGTAACGGAACTACAGCACATAACGAATTTTCCCATGAGGGTTTGTGAGCTCGCTTGCACGTGCATTTGACGTTGCTTTTTCTTACTACTCCCCTCTACTTTTAAGACGAACTCGCCGAATGCGCAACAGTAGCGGTTTTGCGAAAAGAGTTCAGTCTCATTTGACGACTCCTATGCTTCGCGCACGTTTTCCACGCTTACCGTTTGCTGATCTTGTCTTTGGCGTATCTCGCTTGGGAAGTGCAACTCCGATTTTACGCATAAATAAGCTGCTGGTCTTGTTGGCACTGGTGCACGTTACGCAATTGTGCGTTTTTTGGTTTTGGCAAGTCTTTATATTTTTACTACTCTTCCTAGTTTATTTACTTTTGCACGTTTTTCGAATTCGTAAGCTAGTTCTTCGTAGTAAACTTTGGTTACGTTACGTTTTTAACTCTATCGCTTTCACTATACCTAATAATGTATACTGTTTATACTGTATACTGTAAATAGAGTTTATAATAATGAATACTGTTATAATGAATAATGAATACTGTTAATACTGTATACTGTAAATCGAGTTTTTTTGCCGTCTTCAGAGAAATTTGTCTGTAAACAAGATGGTACCAGGATTGTCGCAGTATGTTATTCAAGCCGTAGATTTTAGCAATTACGTAGATTTTAGCAATTACCACAGGTTTTAGCTAGGAATGAAACTTTACATAGGTTACCTAAAGACCAAGTGGCCAGCTTAGTTGCTCCAGAAGGTAGTATTGCATTATTTAGCAACGGGAACGGGAATTGTTTCTACAATTCCGCTTCCCTTTTAATGTTCCGTAACGACAGTTATGCAACTGAACTTCGTTGCAGGGTCTCAATCGAGATAGCCACCAACATTGAGTTATACTCTAGTCCCGCAGCAGGGTATTTATCGTTTGAGCAGCTTAGTTTAATGGTGATATCCGACGGCGAGTATTCAAGCCAAAAGGTAGTTTTTCGAGACGCTGTGCATCCTAACACAGGTATTGCTGATGCGGTAGAGACAGTTAAGTTTTACTCTATGCACCAGGTAATGGATTCAGTCCATGCATCACAATTTTCCTTTCCTGCTTTAGCTCGCGTTTGCAAAATTAAAGTTAAAAGCATCTATCCCATGCACGAATTCAACCCAGATTTCACACTTCGTTAGAAGTAGACGTACTAGGATTAATAAGATTGTACAAAAAAACACAACTATTTCTTTTGTCATTTGATAAAACGTTTTGATACATCAGTGTTTGCAACAGATACACGCAGTAAATGCGTAATAGTACTGCTCTTCATCATTTGTATCAACATAACCTAGTAAACAAATAAAAAAATTATAAACTACAATACATTCTAAAATATTTACACTGTAGCGGTCAGATGGAAAAGTCCGACTCAGCTACAACTTTTGTTTGATAGTTTTTAGGGGTCAGATAGTCTCCGACTCGGCTTTTTGTTCTTTCAAAGAATTGTAGCGGTCAGGTAGGATCATCCGACTCGGCTTTTTGCTCTTTCAAAGTATTTTAGCGGTCAGGTACGATCATCCGACTCAGCTTAATTCCTTTCGAACTTTTGAAGAGGACATTTTCAACATCTGACTCAATTTGCATTGCGCGTAGTTGTCGCTTTTCGGCGGCTTTTCTTTCGCTTTGGCAGCGGAGGCTCTTTTTCTCCCTTCGATTGCCTCAAGCACTTGCTGAGGTTCATGGTGTAAAAGATCTCGTGTAATTAGTGGATCCGCTAACTCAGGAAGAAGACTACCTTCAAAGAAGTCACGCAATTTCGGAAGCATTTTAGTTTTCCAAAACGTTTCGTCACGTAAAATGCGCTCAGTGTGGGTCTCATTAGGACTCCAGACATTGAAATCACACCACTGTCTTCCAGTAATTTCAAGCTGTCCTTGAATTTGATAATAGTAGTTGTGATTTGTTTTCAATCTGAGTTTTTCTGAGTCTTTTACAAATTCCAATCCTATCGAGCCTGCTTTCTTTGCATGGACCAGCTCCTTCAGGGAAACCCTCTCTGCTATTTTTGGGCACTTGAATATCAAGTAGTCCATTTTCTCCAATGAGCCCGTCAGGAGAAGCACCCAAGTACCCGAATTCTGTGAATCCAAAGTCCACAAGTCTGGACAGTAGTTCCTGTCTGCTCCTCGTAAGCCTTCCTGGCTTTATCCTCATTGGTTTTCCCATACTCTGTTCCGTCGTTAGACCATCTACTGGGAACTGGGACTTCCCGTAAGATGTTCTTTCTAAGAGTCGTTTGCTGTAGTTTACAAACTCTACCAAAAATGGAGGCATTGATACGGTTCATCCTCGCCTCCATCCATTCAATGCAAGCTGCTTGTGCCCTTGTTTTTTCTTCTAAAGCGGCAATTTGTTCGCTCGTAAGCTGTATTTGCTTACGTATGACATTACTCTGCTCCTTGAGAGACATGGGATCTAGGTCTGGTAACCCGTAGTCAGCATCGGGTCCGTTCTCCGTTGCAGTGTGTAAGTTACACTGAGCTAATTGTCCCTGATCCTTTTGCTTCTCTTGAAGCTTCCTGTACCTCACTTTCCACGACTCTTTCTCAGTAGTAGCGCGCGATGCAAATAGGTCTAGTATCGGTGAGCCTTGTCCGTACTTTTTAAGTAAACGGGCGTGAACACCGCGCCCTGAGTGGTACACTAAGACTGCTCCAGCAGCTCTGTAGCCATATGAACCTCTCTGGGAACGCAAAAACTGTTTTCCGCCAAGCAGTTTTACAAGAATTGACATAAACCGCTCAGCGAAGTTTGTTGTAACCTCCGAAAGGAGGTTCTGCGCTTTTCTTTTAACGAATTCAAGGGCTTTGCAGATGTCCTTGTAGACATAGTCTGCAACCGAAGTCCTTAGCTTCTTTCCCGCATGACTGCACCCTTTTTCGCCTTGCTTAGGTTTTTCGCAGAAACTATGGTCACCAAGTATATAATGGCGTGGTACATTGTCCAGAGCTCGACAAAGGTACGCTGCAGTGCCGCCATCAATTGCATTTCTTTTTATGGCGCCTCGAATTCCGCGCGTTAGATTTGCAATATTTGGAGTGGTCAGGACTTTACGATGCGCCTGGTCCTTTTTTATCCTTATATAACTTTGACGTAAAGTTTTTAGTGATGTGGTTGGCGCATTCAAGTTTTTCGGGCAATTTCTTTGTTCTAGGAGTGGTCGACAGAATTTGGTTGTAGGTGGAAGAATCACCATCACCAATGTAGTATGAAAAACGAACACCGTACTTCGTCTCACATTCTCTAAACCCTTTTGAGATTATGTCCGTCTCCATTGCTGTAGATGGACCATCCCAGTTCTTAAAACAAATATGAGGACGCGGGATTTTGTTAGCTCTTGCTGCATGGTTGCAGATTGAACAGAATTTATTACACACCCCCATGTACAGTACTTTGTTAGTGTGCTTTCCAATAAGGACCCCTACACCAGATTTAGCAGTATATCGGGTACCATGACTTCACTGGGACCATCCACCATCACCTATGACGGTTATTCGTGGGGTTCCATCGTCAACGTTCCCTGCTGCTGCCGCAGCTTCCTTTTCTTGTAGTACAGCGTTTTCCATTTCCTTCGTTGCCAACAAATGCAAAATCCCACCAACAACTTTCTCGTGATGGATGTAAGTTCTCTTATTCATACACGGTATACTGAAAATGGACATAATTTCCTCAAAGTGGTTGTAACCTGCGCCAGTGGACATCATAGCCCAGGCCGCAAGAGTATTTACAGAAATACGATCTTTTTCTTTGTCCCTAGTGCCGGATGCCTGTAATGATTTTCTAACCTCTTTTTCCCCGCTCTTGTTATGCCCTAACGCTTCAGAGTGAATTGTACCTCGGTAACCGCACTTAGGACACTGAAATGAAAGTGACGTAAGGAAGCCATTTTGATTTTTTCGTCAACCTCATACTACTCTTGCAAACTTCGTCGTGAGGAATGAAAACCTTTAACGTTTGTGTAATAACATAGGACAAGTCACAAATCCTTCGTCCTTGCACCTTTCGGTGTAGTTCTGGTTGGCTGTAAACAGCACGTTCAGTGTTCAGCGGAGTAGCTGCTATTTCGACGTGGTCATCTTTCCTACCGTCATGCCAAAGCGTGGGAGAAAAACTGCCATAATTGTTATCTTGACAGTTATTGCCTCTAGGCATTCTAGCGGAAGCAGCTACCGACGAAGTATCACATGCGCTAAAAGTTGGCAAAGAATTTTCGTCACCATTGTTAGTAGTAATGCTACTTGAGAAGCTTGTGCTCGGAATTGCGATACCATTTGAAGTATCAGCACAGTGACTACGTGAGTCGGTACAATTTTCTGTTACAGTCTCGCTTGAAGAGCGTACTAAAGATAACTCGCTCACCTTGTTTTCTCGCCGTTCCAATAAGGGAGAAGCATTGGTTTGCTTCTGTACTTGAAATTGGCGTGTTCGTTTTTTCACGTTGCGTATTCGCCTTACACGAGAGCCCATTGTTGTCAAAAATAGTAAATAACACTCGCAGTGGTATTTCTATTTGTATAAAGTCTGACGTTTGTCTGGTAAACAATACTAGTTTCCTTCGTAATTGTGACAGTGCTTCTGAATTGACTTTCTCCTGTGTTCATTTCGAATTTTTTGGGAGAAAATGATCATGAGAGATTTTGAGAAAATGATTAGCTTATTCACAGGAATTTAAAAATTTCTCTCCGGATGCTTATTTCGTGAAAGTAATTTCTCTTGGTGGTGGTAGTTTCTACCTGTGTTTTGGGGCTTGTAATACGTTATTATTCACCTTCTTGGGAAGTAAAATACAAGCTTATCCTGTTCCTTCAGGAACATCGACATTTCCAAACTAGCTGTATTTTCTTTTATAAAACCTCTCTTGGGAGAAAAGTTTTGCTTAAAAGTGGAGGAAACATGTCTAAAACAACATTCGTAAGCAATTTTCCGTGCAATATCCTTGTCGTACAGCTTGCCGTGAAGGTACGGTCAAAAAGGTAATATTAATCAGAATATGGGTAGTTGCTGCATGTAAGCTGACATATATTTATGATTCTAGATGAATCGCGATATGCAGCGGGCTATGGCCGACCTTGCGAGAGTCCAAGCTCGGGCTTTGGATTTGGCGCTGCAAGCCGCGGATGCCGCGGACCGCCGGGGCAATGGCACGAGACGGCCGATGACCGGGAGTCCAGTGCAGCAAGGAAGGCAGCGAAGTCAGGAGCGACATTGGCCTACACATGGGCAGGGCATCTACAGAGGAAGCCACAGTGCAAGAGAGCGTCAGAGTCCCAGCTCTTCTGCAGAATGTGATGTCGAAGGGACCCATCATAATTATTACCGTGCTCCATACCGAGGTCGACCGGCCTCACAGGCTCTATGTCGGCGTAATAGAATGCGAACGCGAATGCAAGCGCTTCAGCATTGCGTGGAACAAGTAGCAGAGTACTTTTCCACGTCCGGGACAACCCTTCCCTCAAACCTGTCATCCTCTCCTTTCCTCCAGCCTTTCTTACCCACAACTAAAGTTTCACCCCCTAATGAACAATTCCAAAACCTTTCTATTACCCATCCCGAGCCTCCTCCAAGCTCAAACTTATCTGTAGAGGAAAATTTGTAAAATATTGTAAATTTTGCGCATTGCCTCTTGTTTATTTCATTATGTGTTTGACATGCACACGAAACACAAAATAAAGTTATCCCGTACGATATATATTTTCTTGCAAGCAGCCTTCAGATAAACTTTGAGAACCAGCAGCTGTAAGATTGTTAGCAAATTCGGTTTCAGCAGCAATTTGCTTATTATTTATAAGGGGTCTACTTTCAGGCGGTTTCTCACGCAAAGCTAAGTGACATACTAAGGCCTTCCAGTAGTAAAGTTTTGCTTATCCTAAAAAATGTGCCAAGCTACTTCGAAAATGGTGTATTTGTTTTTTGAAGAAGCTTATATACTCATGTTCGTTGTTTCCAAATGCCATTAAATTTCTACGTCGCCATATTTAACACTTACACTCCTTTTCATATAATTTTAATATACTTTTCTACTTTTGTATGAGCCACTTCACTCGTACTGCCAAGAATTCCCCTACTTGAGTTTGAACTTGGGAAAACTTGGGGAAAATTGGGAAAAATGTATTTAAAATTCCATTATATTTAATACCCGCCATATTGTAAATAAAGTCACGTGATTTGCCTCGCAAGATCCCTCCAAGTGGCCATATCCCTAAGCTTCCTACCATATACATAGTAACAGTCACTTCCATATATACACGTAGATGTCTATTTCAGGGAACGTGGATACATTACACCCTGTTGTCTATTTTCGCCGGAGAACGTGTTGGATTTAAATCGCCAAAACATTAGTAGATAGCTTGCTCACAGTTAAAAATGTACGCAATATTGCACAGAGGTTCCCGCCGCCTCAGCGGAAAGATAGTGATGATAGTCTAAGTATCGGACTCTGGGTACATGAGCAGTCTAAGGAAGATTATAATCCAGTGATTTGCTACAAGCTCCGAGGCATTGTAGACCGTGAGTCAGGGTTAGAAGAAAGTAGTTTAGCGTTAGGGATTATGTTTGAAAGTCAGAAAAAAGCTCTCGAATTGTTTTCACGGGAATGCATCTTAATAGACAGTACGTATAAGCTTGATCAGTACAGTTTTATTCTTACCACCCTTATGGTTCTCGACAAAAGTCGAACCGGGTTCCCAGTAGCTTTTCTTATCAGCGATGGGGAAAACCAGCCAGTGTACAATTACTTCTTTAGGAAGCTAAAAGACAGGGTAGGCAACATAGAAACAAAAGAATTTATGAGCGACATGGCTGACCAATTTTGGAACGCCTGGAAGTTAGTTTTCGATGTACAGTACATACAAAGGCGAGTCTGCCTATGGCATGTTGACAGGGCTTGGCAAAAGAATTTAGACAGACCTAGGGGAACAGCAAAATCTCCAGACGTGACAGGTAGAATGTACAATTTATTGCGACATTTAGTTAGAGTTAGGGAGCGCAGCGTGTTCGAAAGAAAATACACCCAATTTTTAACTTATGCTCAAGAAAGCCATCCTTCTTTCCTCCAATACTTCCTTAAGGAGTACGACGAGCGTATTCCCACATTTGCTGCGTTCAATTTCGCAAATTTGCTACTGCGAACAAACATGACGGTGGAATCTTACCACCGAATTCTTAAGCGTGACTATTGAGAAGGAAAATTAAATAGGAGGGTAGACGACCTGATAGCTTGTTTAGAGAAAGTTGCAAAAGGGAAGGCTTATAGTCAAGTACTACTTTATAATAGAGGAAAGTTGACAAATTGCAATAGGAAAGTTCACGAGAATCATAGAGAGTCAAAAGCAATTCCTGACGACTATGTGACAGCCCTAGATACAAATACATGGCGTGTGAAGTGCGACAAACAGGCAGACAAGCACTACACGGTCATTAGGTTTTCTACAGAGCCATGTACCTTAATTGACTGCTTTATCCGCTGTGGATTATGCGGAGCATGTTCCGATAATTTCTCTTGTGATTGCGATGACTCGTTCTTCCAAAAGTTGGTCTGCAAGCATATTCACAAAGTTCTCCCTCCTTTAGCCAACTCGTTCAGGCATTCTCATGTTCAAGGAGTTCTCTCAAGAACAGGACGAGGGAGTTGGTGGTGCGATTGTAGACTCTATTTTGCCTGACAAAGTAGAGGATAACCGCGCTTTTTTAGACAACGCGGCTAATTTTTGCTTACGTCTATTTGAAGATATAAAGACTAGCTCAAATTTAACCAGAGAGCAGATCTCCAATCTGACTGTATCTGTATGCCTGCATCGACGGGCTATCATATAGGCAGTGCAGAAAACTCCTGTACGCAATGATCCCTTTTGTTTCACAGCACGTTCACCCACACTTAGGTTTACGTAAGTGTATGAGCGGTTGCATGCATATGAATGAATTACGTAATTCACAGTGTTTAGCGCTCCTACGTTTGATAAAAGACGCCTGATCTTCTCCATTCTTCAAAACTTCCTAGGTCAGAAAATTTTGCTTCCTTTAGCTCGTGGACTTCGCTGTGAACTTTCGCGAGGTGTTTTACAAAATCTGAATGGCTTTAACACCTTTCTTTACATTTATAGCATGTCAGTCTAAAACTAGCACTCTTAGCTCCTAAAGACCTGGATGAATCAGCTTGATTTGACATTTGCTTCATGTATAAAGAAGAACTTTGGAGGAATACCTTTTAGGGTAACTTAACATAATTTACTTTCATTTACGTCTAAAAAGTTGGCGTCCAAATGGTGGAATTTAGTTTCTATGACACTTGCTTGATGTCATTATTGAACTCGGTAAAAGCCCTATAAGTGTGCCTACTGGTGTAGGGGGACTGGCTGATTCAAGACACGGACAATTCAATACACGGCAACTTTTACCAACAAAGCCGTTGATCACAGCTTCAGTCCATGATCCAGTAATGTTTCTTTTCCGTTTAAAAACAAAACAAAAAACATGAATCAAGAAACCCATTTTTATTCGGGTTTTGTCGGTCTATAGGCTTCCCATTTCGGGAGAACGCGTCGATGACGTCATGCTGCCCCCGTGGTGTGGTAACAACAGCGCGGAAGTTTGTGCTCATCCACCGCCAAGCCTTAGAATCCGATTTTGTGACCGCCACACTTGCCATCATTGGAGCGATTTAGTGTTTGGCTATAAATGAACGAGCCAAGCTGCTGTGGATGCCCTTAATGTCTTCCATTCCTCCGAAATGAGCACTTGTGCTCCTTTTTTTAGCGACAAATTTTTTATTTTATTTTTATATATATCTATATATAATTATATATATATTTTCTTTCTTTTTTTTATTTCATTCCCGACGTAGGCTCACGCCTATTGTCGGTTGCGTAAGTTGTACATTCACTAAAGTCGTCACTTTTAAGATTGGCACTGTAGAACAAAAGAAGGGGAGGGATTTCTTTCTTTTGTCTATTATTGTTTCACTGATTTCTTTGTGAACACTGAACTTTCACAAATTTTTCTTCGCAGACATACTTCGGGTTGGAGGCTGAACGCAATGAAGATCCCATCGAACGCGAAGCTCGCCAAACTATGGTGAAAACATATGGCCCAACCCCGATGCAGTTGTTTAAATCACCCCATCCTATGACCAGTAATTTTTTCTAACCTCTCTATTTGTTTATTTATTGATTTATTGATTTATTTTATAAATATATTTTCTATTTTTTTCTATTTTTTGTTGCTGTTTCACTTATTTCTTTGTGAACACTGAACTTTCATAATTTTTCTTCGCAGACATACTTCAGGTTGGAGGCTGAACGCATCGAAGATCCCATCGAACGCGAAGCTCGTTGAGCAGCGTCGCATTGCGAAGCGCGATGCAGTTGTTTAAATCACCCCACCCTATGACCAGTGATTTTTTCTATTGGGGTTATGTTATTATTATTTTTAATATCTACATCTGTAAAAACTTAACAGTAAACAGTAACAGTAAACACCGCGCCATCATCTGTACAGTTTACAGGGTGTATATTAATATATTTTCCGTTTTTTTCTTTATGTTGGACATTCCGTGTGTTACGGGTTGGGGGCAACCTGGTCTTCCACGCTGTCGGCCGCGCCCCTGCAACGTCAATGATGTGGAAGTCTTGGTCGACAAGTGACCGAGGCTTTTTAGGGACTAAAAAGCCTCGGTCACTTGTCTACCAAGAAAAAATTACTGGTCACCCTATGACCAGTAATTTTTTCTAACCTCTCTATTTTTGTATTTTTACAGCTGGGCGGCGGCGATCCTAATATGTTGTATTTCCTTGTCTTTAGCGATCTGCAACCTTACAAGCGAGTGGCCAAACTGCCAACGGGCCAAGCTGCTGTGGATGCCCTTTTTGTCTTCCATTTCGCCGTAATTTCGCCGTAATGAGCGTAATGCTCCTTTTTTTATCGACACAGTTTTTAACATTAAAACGGCTTGTTTATTTATTATGACTCAGACATTTTGAGGTAGAATATTTCGTTACAAATAAAGGAAAGAAGCTTTCCCAAACATCAAAAGTGGCTGTGTTTTCAATACAATTATAATTATTTTATGAATAAAATATTTATTTCCAAATCCAACTAGATTCGTCTTGCATTCGCCCATTCCACGAACATACCCAAACAGTTTTGGTCCAAATTGGTAAACGGAGAGAAGGCAACCGTTGGGTTGCCTTCTCTCCGTTTGTTTGAAATTCTTTGAAATATTGTTTCCAATAGTATTTGTATTGTGCTGCAAAATTCAAATTTATACTAAAAACTTCCAACTTTAGACTATAAAAAGTCCCAACTTTTGATTAAAACTTCCAACTTTAGACTAAAAAAAGTCAACTTTATACTAAAAACTTCCAACTTTAGACTATAAAAAGTCCAACTTTTGATTAAAACTTCCAACTTTAGACTAAAAAATTCAACTTTATACTAAAACTTCCAACTTTAGACTATAAAAAGTCCAACATTTGATTAAAACTTCCAACTTTAGACTATAAAAAGTCCAACTTTTCATTAAAACTTCCAACTTTAGACTAAAAAAGTCAACTTTATACTAAAAACTTCCAACTTTATACTAAAAACTTCCAACTTTAGACTACAAAAAAACCAACTTGATTAAAACTTCCAATTTTATACTAAAAACTTCCAACTTTTGATTAAAACTTCTAACTTTAGACTATAAAAAGTCCAACTTTTCATTAAAACTTCCAACTTTAGATTATAAAAAGTCAACTTTATACTAAAAACTTCCAACGTTTGATTAAAACTTCCAACTTTAGACTAAAAATTTCCAACTTTGGACTAT
>JAHZNP010001591.1:0-17373 GCA_020615345.1 Triops cancriformis | reverse complement strand
GGGTGGGGCTTTCTCCTAGTTCAACCATGCACCTTGGGCACAGTAGAACGGAAGGTGGTTTTCGAGGTGCGCGCCAAGCCCTCCAGTTGGCCAGTTGACGCTAAAATGGCAGTTCAGTTCAGCATAGGGCCCGCCAAAATGTCAGTTGAGTCCAGAGTTTAACTGAACTGCCCAGTTCCGTTGACAATAAAATGCACCCCTAGTTGAGTTTAAGGACATTTTTGCAAAAGACAGTCAACGATTTAGGCAGGACAACGATGGTCAAACACACAATTTAAGCAAAAGGCACACCACATTACCAAAGACCATACAGGATCCCAGAAGCGCAGAAATCCTTAGTGAAACAGCACATTAACGATATGCTTAAAAGAGAAATAATCCGTCCTTCTTCTTCCCCTTGGGGCGCACCTGTAGTTTTCGTTAAAAAGAAAGACGGTTCTCAAAGATTTTGTTTCGATTTTCGTAAATTAAATGCTGTCACACAAAGAGACGTATACCCGCTCCTAAGAATCGACGATACATTAGATCGTCTAGGTAAAGCGAAATATTTTTCAGTAATGGATTTGGCTTCTGGCTATTGGCAAGTAGAGCTTGCAGAAGAAGACAAGTACAAAACAGCGTTTACCACACATTTCGGGCACTACGAATTTAATTGTCTCCCTTTTGGATTATCAAACGCACCAGCCACATTTCAAAGATTAATGGATAAAATTTTCGCTTCTGAAACAAGATTAGAGAATGTTCTTGTTTATTTGGATGGTCTCATTATGTTTTCAAAAACTTTCAGGAACATCTTTATCACCTGAAACAAATCTTTCAGCGACTTAGAAACGCAGGGTTAAAGTTGAAGGCGAAAAAATGCGAATTTTGCAAACCTTCTGTTAAATACTTAGGTCATGTCGTATCCTCTGCTGGAGTCCAACCTGACCCAGACAAAATCAAATCTATAAAAAAATATCCAGTACCCAAAACAATTAAACAAAATCGATCGTTTTTGGGTTTAGCAGGCTATTATAGACGTTTTATTAAAGACTATGCGACTCTTACTAAACCCCTTAATAAACTTACACGCAAAAATACATTGTTTAAATGGACAGAAACCGAGTCAAAAGCTTTCAATATACTTAAAGAACTTCTCACACGTAGTCCTACTTTAGCTTATCCAGATTTCTCGCAGGAAATTCTATTGCACACTGATGCTTCGGACATAGGCATTGGTGCCGTCTTAAGTCACATTCAGAATGGGAAGGAAGTAGTAATTGCATTTGCCAGCAAAAGTTTATCAGATTCTGAATCTAAATATGCAACTGTCGAACGCGAAGCTTAAGCAATCGTTTTCGCAGTTAAGCATTTTCACCCTTATTTGTACGGCCGACATTTTAAAGTTATTACGGACCATAATCCACTCCGTTGGCTAATGAACAATAAAGATAGTTCTTCCAAGCTTGCACGATGGGCACTAAAATTGCAAGATTACGACGTGGAAATTAAATACAGACCAGGAAGAGTTAACAACAATGCATACTGTTTGTCAAGAATTCCAATTTATACAATAGACAGTACAAATACTTTCAACTTAAACGATCTTAAAGAACTTAAAAAAGACGATCCCCTCTGCCAAGGCATAATATACTATTTACACAATCAAGAATTTCTTGACGAAACCCCAATGCACCCTTTTTGGCTATGTTGCATAGAAGATTTCTTTATTAACGAAGACGACGTGCTAATCCACCTCCAAAAAGATAGTAAAAGTAGATTATTCGAACAAATAGTAGTACCAGATAAACTTAAAATCGAAATTCTTAAAAGCCTTCACGATCACGTGCTACCCGGTCACCTAGCTTTTGAGAAAACGTATGAGAAAATAAAGAAAAGATTCTATTGGCCAAAAATGTATACCGAAGTGAAATTTTATTGCAAAGCTTGCGATTCGTGTTCAAAACACAAGAATACCACACGCCAAGCCCCAGCTCACTTAATCCCCTTACAACCAGTTTCAGGCCCGATGGATCGAATAGCCGTAGATGTTGTTGGCCCTCTCCCACAAACATATAAAGGAAATAAATATATAGTAGTTTTCACAGACTACCTTACGAAATGGCCAGAAGCTTTTGCACGTCCCGATCAGAAAGCAGAAACAATAGCTAGAATTTTAGTCGAAGAAGTCATTGCACGACACGGTACTCCAAAAGTACTTCTTTCTGATAGAGGCACTAACTTTATGTCCAAGCTAGTTGCAGAGACATGTAAGGCGCTAGAAATTAAGTAGGTACGAACAACTTCGTACCACCCACAAACTGACGGACTAACCGAAAGATTCAGTAAAACGCTGATTTCACTCCTGAAACACTACGTCAATAAATCACAGGAGGACTGGGATTCGTATATACCTTATGTATTGTTCGCATACCGCACAGCTTTACAGTCCTCAAGCCAAGAATCCCCTTTCTTTCTCTTCTACGGAAGAGATCCTACCCTACCAATAGACACCCTTTTAACCAAACCCAGTACTCACTATGCTTGCGATGAAGATTATAAGACAGGAATGCTTATAAATTAAATTCGGCTTGGGAACTAGCCAAAGAATACATACAAAAAGCTTCAGAGAAATAAAAATACTATTATGACCAAAAAGCAAAAGAAGTTGATTTTAGAGTTGTACCAAGGGTATATTTGTCTAACCAAGCAACAAAACCTGGACTAGCCAGGAAACTGGATGTGAAATGGCTTGGTCCATTTCGTATTATTGAACTAACGTCACCAGTAAATGCTAGAATTCGGGAAATCTCTTCCCATAAAACGGAAATTGTGCACCTCAACCGCCTAAAACCATGTCACGATAACCTCCCACCCGGCCAAAACATTGAAGACAATGAAAACCCACCGATACCCCTCCTAGTACCACGACCTAGACTTTCATTAATACCAACGGTCTTTGTTCCTCACCAACCCACTCCCCGTCAGCCCCCTCCTCCCCAACCCCCTCCTCCCCAACCCCTTTGAATAACCATCAACAGCTTCAACCACTACTCTTACATATGCCCCGACAACCACTACCCACTGCCCCTCATCCACGACCCTCTCATATCCCCCTAAAGCCTATACGAAACGAACGTTCAGGTAGAACGCAAAATGTTCAAACGGGACCGTCAGTCACGTTAAGAAATAGAAACATCATTCGCCCCCCGGCGAGATTTCGTCCTTAATAATCTGAGCACGACAGATTATATTCCTGTAAATTGCATTGTCCAACGCACTTAAAATATTAACTATATGTATAGATGAATATGGGTATCCCGCACACTTTCTTTAACTACCCCTATGACTGCGGAAACCCTTTCCACCGAGCCGATGCTAAACAGCATCTCCGTCGCTGCCAGAAAAAGTATGAAAGGATCAATGGCGAGTCCCCGAATTTTCTCTGCCACTACACGAAAGAACACCACATCCATTATTCCAACTTTGCAAACCACGTAGCATTCGAATGTAGCCATGGCAAAACGCGGTTTTATTACCGAAACTGTAGGCAAAATCAAGAAAACCCCGAACTACGAACTATTGAATGGTTTCTTGACCTACCATATACAAAAGTTCTAGTCCACTTAAACCATTTTGACCGGCGTCTCCCTCGCTCTTGTCGCATCCCTCTTCCAGACGATTTCGGTCTACAATGTTCGGTCCCTGAGACAATAAACTATACGGTCTACCAATCACCATGGTATACCCAGGTGGCGAAAGAGCATATCAAGAATCAATTCAAGAGAGAGAAGCATTTAACGATGTACTGGACCAGGAAATACAATACAGGAGAGACCGTGAACAAAGGCGAGATCGTCAAATGCGAGCAATTTTAGGAGAACGACCGAAACGTTACAGCAGAAGAGCCTAATCTAACACCAACACATTTAACCTATTGCAGATGCCGGATCACTTCTCATGCCCTTATTGTGACAAGCCGTTTAAAGCTCAAGAAACCATAGAACACACTAAAAAATGCAGAACTAAACATCCTCATCTACACGCGACATTTCTCGTTTGTCCCTACACCAAATTACACCACATCCATCGTGGCCAAATAGTAGACCACATAATAAATTGTCCATTTGATATTCTGCCTGAGTTAAAATACAATACCCCAACAATTTATGTCAAGGATGCCCCAAAGTACCAAAACTTGCCATATCTCACCTATGATTTTCCCAACCAACCGAAATCCAGAAACCCTAGTCCTGAAGTGCCCATACCTGAAATTTTACCACTTTTAAAACCGATTCCCCCTGAGGAACCTATGAGGGATTAATGTACCATTTTTATGATCAACGTCAATACAGTAGTCTAATACACGACTCACTTGTCCACAGATGTTATACCTCTGGATTTTCGCTTCTACACTGTCTTCTACCCTCTCAATTAAAACAACAATTTGTAATTGTACAAACCCTTCTTCGCTCAACTTCGTCGATTTCCAGACGATACCTAACTGCGCACCACGAGACACAGCAATAACTCCTTTGACGGTAAACTACGTACTTACACGAGATGTGCAACCATCGGAGTCCTTTAAAAGAATTGCTTGTGGGCAATGGCTTCATGAACTGAAAATCGAATCTTTCTTCTTTGGAGGCCACGACTCTACAAGAAATAAGCAGTCCAAAGACACTACAGCTGACGATTGCTTACACTTAGCACAAACCCTAACGTGCAACGGAAATGAAATGTACAGAGATGGAAACAAATGGACGTTCGACCAGCCCCCGTCTGGAGAACCAGTATGGATGACAACCCAATTCTACACTTCACTTAGTTGTTTTATGGAAGAAATAACTTTACACGAGCCATGCCCCAACTGCCCTGTCGAATCACCTTTTGGCTCAATCAACGCTTCTTACGAAGACGGATTTGTTTCTGCGCATCATATCACCATTGTTTGGAAACCAGTTACAAAAGTTAAAACTCCAACGCACTGCACTAATGCAACGGTTATGCAAGGAACGGCTCAATACTTTCTGAACGTAAAAGAAGGTTTCAACCGAATCTTAGACACAAAAAAATTAGCTTGAGTTTTACATCAATGGCACCCAAACTGAAGGGTGCGGGAAAACTAAAGCACACGAAGTGCTCGGCATGCCCGGTCACTTCGTTCAATTCGTCGTTCACTTAGCAGCAAAACCCCAGAAAGATTCCACGAACGAATCCAACAATATTCCCAAAGCAGTAGCTGCTCATTTCCAATATATTCAAGACTCAGAACTATGAGAGAACTATGAGAGAAGTACAAGTCGTGAAAAATCTTGATGCACTTAGCTGTCAAATAGCGAAGAACAAAGCCGCTCTTGTACCACTGCTGGCACAATTCAGCGGATTATTAGCAGCTCAACTATAAGGTTATAAAAACAGCGAAAGATTAACACCCTTCGGAAAGACAGCCCTAATTCAAAAATGCTCACCCCAAGTTGTTGAATTCCATGCTGAAGATACCCCCGGCGGACTACAACCGCGTTACAAGAACTACACCATCGGTAAAGACGGACTTTCACTTTATCCGTACAGGCCTTGCTTTTGGCAAAACGGTATCACGAATTTCAATGGCAAAGCACACAAATTTGAAAATGGCGACTGGAAAGAAGTTAACGGCACAAAAATCCCACAATTGTATCACCTAGCACTTAATTTAAACTTATCGGTTGACACTGTACTCTTCAACCGCCTCAGTAATATAAATCCAGCATATCACCAAGAATCGTAGGAAAATCTAAACTTTTTGTTTGATCTAATGCTATCAGTTGACAAAACCGCATCACACACTATCAGCGAACTAGCTCTCGATATTAAGTCTAAAAACAAATTGGACGGGATGTTCCACATTCCTAACTTTATTCTTAACGCACTTTATATCTCCATAATCACAATTATTGTAATAACACTACTCGTGGTAATATTGAAATGTACACCTTATATGACCAGACTTCTGAAAGCACGCCGCACGAATGGCCTTATGAAGGAAATTGAAACCCCTGATGAACTCGAGTTAGCCCCCCTCCAACCCGCCCAAGCTCTTGTACAATTGGCCCCAGCCCTTACTGTATCCCCCCTGTACCCATCCCTACCAAATGCTCCAATGCCAAACTTTTACTACCCAAACGTAGGTTTAAGAATGTAATTTGTTGGCGAGACGGTAACTTACTTAAACATTGGAGGAATGTAACGGAGTAGATTATTTAAAATATTTAATCACACATAGAAATCACGTAGGCATAGTTTGATCAATAAACACACAGCGTACCAGCCTGGGTCATTACACCAGGTAAGCCCACCGAAGGGGCACCTTCACGTAGGCACAACAGAACCGTAGTTTAAATGACCATAATTCACGCATAGACCTAATGGAATGACGCGGAGGCACCTCGTGCCAAGAACGTATTCTTGGGTGCCTAAGCAGAAATTCCAATAGGCAGCTGTGTAGGTCAACCTCGAGTATTTAAGAAGAAGACTGAGCTGACCAGAGGCCAAAGTCAGAAGTCAGAGGTCAGAGATGAGAGCTCCGAGTTCAAGAACCAAGAGGCCTGACAACGAAGTCAGCCAAGGAAGATCCGAAGACAGACGAGCCGATTCGCCGGAGCCGTAGCGGAACGATCCAGTCTTCATCATCATTCAGTGTTTGTATTAGTGACTACAACTGTATTAGTGAATAATAATAAAACGACCTTATCACGAAATCCTGACTTCTCCTGTAAGTACAGCTAACAGTGCTAACTACGAAGAAGTAGCACCGTTACAATATTGAATATTCTATCCACATAAGTGCAATCGTTACAATAAAGATCTCAATAAAAGTGCAATTGTTAATGATCTCAGTAATAAACAAGATATACCTATATGCTTTTTCTTTGTATTTTTTATGTGTTACTGAAAAAAAACATGTAAAAAAGTGCGGCCCCCGGGTTGGTGCCCGTAGTGTTTCGTGACCCCCAGTGGGCCGGAAGTTGGACATCCCTGCCGTAATAGATCGAGTTTTCTCGGGATCTGTGGTAATCCCTTCCTTGCTGTCGACATGGCCCAAATACACAACACTCTCACAAAACAATTTTTACTTAGATGGTTTGATATTTAAATGGCGTCTCCCAGCCGACTAAAAATTTGATCAAGACGATCCAAATGTTCTTCAAAGGTTTTACTAAACACTATAATGTTATCCAGATAAATTAAACACGTTTGCCACTGTAATCCTCGAACCACCAATTCCATAAGTCTTTGGAATAAACCAGGACCATTGCACAATCCAAACAGCATGACATTAAAATGAAACAGTCCTTGTGGGGTTTCGAATGCGGTTTTTTCTTTTTCAGCAGGATCTAGCACCAACTGATAATAGCCACTGGTCTAGGGTTGATATTTACCAATGTCGCTAGGTTACCAGTATGTACAGTCATGAGCAAAAAAATTGAGACAAGGCAAACCACAGAAGTCTAATTAAGCGTCTCGAGACTGATTTGCCTTCATTAGTCGGTGAAAGAGCTTAGACTTATCGCTTACAAGGTAAAAGGTTGACCCGAAACTGTTTGACATCAACATACAGCTATGTATTCTGCAGGGATTCTTCAGGTATTGCCTTTAGCAAACTTGTGAAGAATGTTCCGCTCGGTTTCTGAAAGCGATAGTTATGTGTTGGAAGGATAAACCGCGAAGATGGAATGTTTTAATAATCCCTACAGCTGATCAGATTAATTTTTCCACGGTTTGTTTACTAGTGTTCTCGTCAAGCTTTCAAAACTTCTCGCTCATCCTTACTTTCTTACTGAGCAAAAAGAAACAAAAAAACCCGAAAAGCAGTCAGTATCACTCCGAAAATGACACGCCACTTAAGTGAAGAAGAAAAGGGTATTATGATAGAACTGCGAATGTCAGGAGTATCTTTAAATCAAATAGCAGTGAGACTAAACGTGAGCAAGGCTACAGTTGCCAGGTGGCTCCAACGTTACTGGAGCGAAGGACACGTGAAACGAAAAGTTAGTATTGCATATGTAATCCCCCTACTTTCTTTAATATTATCTGTAATAACTAGGCAGGATCGGGTCGCCCACAAATGCTCAGTGAAGATCCTGCTGAGCATTTTACGTCTGTCTCGAGATCGGGTTTGGTCTCGAGACCAGTGCTGGTCTCGAGACCTCGAGTCCGATGTCGGTCTCAACCATTCTTGGTGGTCTCGATCTCGTCTCGGTCTCCACAAAATTTGGAAGGTCTCGGTCTCGTCTCGATCTCGAGAAGGTCGGTCTCGACAACAACCCTTCCATTGTAGATCTTAGATGGTCCTTTATCTTTTGCAGGGAAGAAAAGGAACTTTTAGCTGAAGAGTTCGCTACTGGCGTACAAACAAACATTCTTAATAGAATTTCATCGTTTGGATAAATTATCTGTAGTCCTTTCTCTCGTAGCCATCTATCAAGCGCTAATCCAAGTAGCTCACAGGTTGTCTAAGCGTTTTTTAGGCGTGTTATATACGCATTTTCAGCATCCAACCATCTAGTGGAGGGATGGGACAGTTTACACGTAGGACAAACCGTACAAAAATCATTACTAGTGAATGAAAGTTTTGGATCTGAATAAAATCATACTGGGGAAATTTTCGGCGAAAAGCATTTAACCTTTTTTTTTAAATGAATAAAAACCTAATTTTTTGCACTTTTTATAAGGGGGTCCTGTTTATTTCGTTGTACCACTCATAATATGTATCTAGAAATAAAGTAAAAATTACTTTCATATAGCTGATAAGTTATAGCCTTTTCCACTGGCTACTCTAGAGTACTCTGGAGTACCCTTTTTGACTCCGAGTAGCGGTGGCGCATTCCACTGGGCCAAACGGCGGCGGAGTCACTCTTGTTGCCGCCCTCCACTGGGACTCTCACTCCGTTTAGAGTAAAAAAGAGTACTCTTCGCTACCCTGACTTCAAAGAAAGAGTAGGACTTCCAGAGTAGGTTTCATTGCGTGCGAAACATGGATACAAACAGAGATATTATTACTTGCTTTGCTTGAAGAGTCATCTTCCAGTTCCAGCAGTGACAGTGACGTAGAAAATTACCAAGAAATGATGTGTGCTTTCCACAAAAACACGCGAAGAGTTAAAAACCCAGAATTCAAATTTTATAGAAAATGTGCGCAATTATTAATTGTGAAGTACGTACTATATCTGTTCAACATAGAGGCTCAGTTTAATAATTTTGTTAACAGTTTAAGTAAGTCTTGATAAAGTTCTGAAAAAGAGCCATTTATTTGAGTAAACTATCCTAAAAATCGTACGTAGCGCGGGAAAAAAGCATACATAAGTATGGTTGCCGTTTACTCTGATAATCATAAGCGCCCTCCACTGGGAGTAACGAATCCGAGATCTCGCGGCGGATCCGCAGATTCGGAGTACCCATTGACGGAGTAGAGTGCTACTCTCAACTACTCTCAGAGTAGCCTGTGGAAAAGGCTTTTAGAGAATAACCCCTCCAAAGGTTTGTTTTAAAATCGATGTCCTGATTTTGTATGAGATTTTACACTCCAAAGCGATGGTTTCGTACGCTTTGGACAGAGCCATTTTTCCTATTAAACCATACTGTGGAAAACGACTTGGCAGCGCTGCGCAGCCGTAGTCAATTTACAGCTTGTATCTGGAAATACAGCCGCGCGCCTAAAACGTTGCCTTGTTGTCAATAATCATTTCGACAAAATCGTACGTTTCCTTGCGCCAATTGGAGCTAGGATGATTCCTGTATCGAGCGGGCGTATAACTGTAAGATTTCATGTAGATATTTTACGTCTATTATGTATTTTTTAAAAAAGGCAATCGACTAGTTTTCTTATGGCAGAACACATGGATAAATCGCACTACACCCAAGTCCAAATTGTATCCTCGGTATCTTGTTTTGGACAGTCGGAGGGGACTCGAGTTTTCATGGGTGTTTGGTCTTATATTTAGCGTTGTTCAAGCGTATTATACCTCATTTGATAGCCAGGACACCAGGCCATCTAATGAGTATAGTTATAGGCTACAGTTTTGTCTCCACGTGAAGTGGGGACAAAAACCACAGAAAAGTGTCAACACTGTCCCATCCCTTCACTTTTAGACGTCTTTTCAACGTACGTGTGCTACTTGGGTAAGGGGGTCTTCATCCTACTGTTGCTATCAATTACGTGACATTTGTGATGGATGAGTTCGTCACAGAGAGTGGGTTCCAAATTTTCTTTTAATATAGAAAGCAGTTTTCTTCCCTCGCTTTCGAGTTCAAGAGATGTCATTGTCCAGAATTTCGCAATAGCACGAAATTTTTCGGCAAATTCTTTGTAAGCAACTGAACTTTTCTCTAGTTCTGCTTTTAAAGTGTCCACAATCATAAGAAAAGTATTGATACGAAAATGTACACGCCCGCGTAACCGAACTTCCACTTCACGTGTATCATCAGACTGAAGTTTCCGGATGCTCGAACGCTTTTCGTCGCGCTTAACACTTCCTTTTCGGCGATATTTAGGGGATTTCTCTTCATATAAATCGAATTGTTCTTGAAGTTCTCCCAAATACTTAACTAGCAATTGAAGAACTTTTCAACGACTTCGAAAACATCAATTTTCATGCTTTGCACATACTTTTTAACTTGGTGTAATCTTACCAGCCCCTTTCTCAAAACAGTGCCATGAACGCTGTTTCAAGTCTTTGCATCTTAATCAGTACGCCTGTAGTTTCTCCTCGGGATTCTGATTGAGGTAGTGTCCGGTTTGAGAAATCTTCTGTTCCTTCAGATCAGTGTGCCCGTCGGTGACAGGATACAGTAATCCCTATTCTTCCCTACGTCTATAATGATACCACATTGGTCCCATTGCTTAGTTGCATGGTTTTGGACCCTCACTGTTTCCCTGTTGCAAGTGGGCTAACGGTTTGCTATGCTCATTATACCGCTTTTTGGCTGCTCTCTTGTGCTCTTCCGCTCTCTCCGTGCTCCGATCTGGGTCCTCTTGATTCTCAGGGTCAAACGCCATCTGGTGGGCCGGAATGATAGAGCGCAATAGGCGGCCAAATACGATTTGCGCAGTAGATCGTCCATGCTGCCTAGGGGTGTTTCTCCACTCTAGCTGTCCTTTGCGAAAGGAGTCCTTGTCCAATGCGCCTGAGGGTGACGTCTTCTTTAGAAGTGCCTTAATGGCCTTGATTGCGGCTTCCGCGAGGCCGTTGCTCTGCGGGTATATGGGGTGGACATCCTGTGCTCTACTCCCCATTCTTTTAGGAATTATCCAAATTCCGAAGATTTAAACTGTGGGGCCCGTCGGATTGGATTCTCAGTGGGATTCCGAAGTCCGCGAAATTTCTTCCTATCACACGTGTTACGTCCTTGGTTGACGGGTCCCGTCCGCGCCACGCGTCTACGATTGGCCATACCGATAGTCTGTCGGCGTACACGAAAAACGTGTTCGCAGCGTCTTTGAAGAGGTCCATTCCGACTTCTTCGAATGCTCGTCCTGGGTTAGGATCGGATGACATCAGCTTCGGTTGTAAGCTGGGTCGTTGCTCTTGGCATGGGACGCAACCTTGCATGCTTATCACGATGTCGTTGTTCATGCTTGGCCAATACACGGTTTGTCGTGCCCGTCTCTTGGTACGTTCTATCCCTTGGTGCGAGGCATGCAGATTTTTCAGAACTTCATTCGTTGCCGCTCGGGGGACAATAATCCGCGCTCCGTACAGTAGTAAACCGTCCGAACAAGATAACTCGTTTCTAATGTTCCAGTAAGGTCGGATTGCTTTACTGGCCTGCGAGCTTGACTTGGGAAATCCTTGTTCTACCACGTCAATCACTTCGCGGTATTCTCGGTCTTCTCTTGCGACCTTCTTTAAATCTTTTAAAATTTGGTCGGGGACTGGTTTCTCAAAGTTTGTAGCTTCGATCGCTCGCACTTTCAGTGCTGCATCGCATGCTTGCTTTGCATTGCGATACTCTTCTAGGTCATCTGCTGAGGGATCTGTGACCGGCGATCTGCTTAAGGCGTCAGGAATTGAGTGGCTTTTCCCCTTCTTCCAGACCGTCCTGAACACGAATTGCGAAACTTGTTCCTTCATTTGCTGTAAACGCGGGTTTTCTACGGCATCAAGCGTGTATTTGTCTAATATAGTGAGCAATGGCTGATGGACTACGATTACAGTGAACGTGGGCAAACCAAGAATATATATTCGACATTTCTTCATGGCCCTTTCGACGACTCACAATTTTAGATCTGTCGGATTCTGTACTTCCCTTCCCTGTTTTTTTTCGTTTCGTGTGACTCCACAGTTGAGGCCCCTGTTCTTTTTCTTCCTTTAAAGTTAACCCTTTCCCTTGTACCTTGTAACCTTGTATACCTGTACACGTGTAGAACTTGAACATTCCTGAGTTTTTCCCCCCTCATGTATGAGGAATAAAAGGAGAATTGGGCTGTGGTCACACTGTCCAAAAACCATAGGGAATTGGAATACATTCCCTTCAACCTAAGGTTACACTGGAAAAACCAAAGGAATTGTAAGGGTATTCTTGGGCCATACATTCCCATGAAAGAAGGCAAGGTTATTTATAGCTGATCACGGTACTACACTTCACTCTACCTTCGCGCGGTTTTCGAACAGTTCAATCTAATTACCCTCATCCACGAAATAAAACTTTCTGTTCGCAAATAAGTACTACCTTCTGTAGTTCGTTGATACAGAATTACCTTATACAGTAAAATGAGCATATATTTACAAAACTTTTTTCATGAGTGTTCTGTTATTTGTTTTTTACACGAATGATAGTAATGGCTACGCCACAAGGTTAACGCCAAGGCCGTATTTAGGGGGGTAGGGGGATCGAACCCCCCCCCCATATTTTAATTTTATAATGGGGAAGATAGGGAATGGCCAAGTGTCCAAAAATTGCATACTGTCCCCCCCCCAATGAAATCCTGGATACGGCCTGCTTAACGGAATTCATTTTTTAACAGAAACAGGTTTTCGCAAATATGTTTTCCTTGCTAAGCTTTCTTTTAAAAAATTACAAAGGTAATCAAGAGTTCGTCTTGAAAGACGATAATTTTTTCCCACTGGACATTATTCGAAGTTGTCTGCAGATTGATTCACAGTCTCTCACTATTCTGAAATTTCCAAACTGAACGGGGCATTGGTTTATTCACTAACATGCTTAGCAGCTTCATAAAAAAGAAAAATCGCAAACGAGCTTTCCTACAAAATCGTAATCGTCGTAAACGTAGTTATTTAATCTTATACTTCGACACATCGCTAACTGTATCATCCAGTTTCGAAAGGTCACATAATTAAGATGTTACAAAACTGAAAGAGCAGCAACTAAGTTTTAGTTGTACTTATTATTGTCTCCAAAATGATTCCATGCCTCGTCACACAAGAATATAAATATTACAAAACGTTTGTAAATAATTTTAAATTACACGTAGAACGTAAAATATAACTTGTGTTTTGCAATGTGTTTGGATACACCGAAAGGCCCAGGTGTTTAAAGGTATGGGTATACTTCGTTTTGTAATTACCGAACGCATGTTAAGGAGCGAAAGCCCTCTGATGGGTATAATACTAGTTGTTCTTTTTCAGGGTTGGCTATTCCCATGAAATTCCCTAATTCCCCATTGATTTACCTAATGTGACCATCCGAAAGGGGTAATTTTTCCGAACAAGCAAGAGAGTTTTTCCGGTGTGACCCCCCTAGCAATTCCCAGGGAAAAACAGAAAACATTTGCTTGTGACCGAGGCCATCATAACGCACCGCCTTCGCGTGATTTTTGGATAAATGAAAGAGAGGATGACAAAAAATAACAAATACGATAAATACAGAAAATTTAGAGCGTATTTTAGCATAACCTAAAAATCTACCATTCACAGCTCCAACACTAACAGAAGAAAAACCTTAAAATCGTGAATTTATCTGAAAAGACAGTATACCAAGTTCAAACTCATGGAAGTTAGCGCTCAGTATCGATATGTCGAAATTATCGACTTATGGGCGATAACCTTGGGGTATTAGACAGATGTGACCTGCTGGGATTTTTTCCCAGACTCCACATCCCTTTTCCCCTATACCCAGGGTCATAGTTCCCGAACAGTGTGACCACAGCCTTGGGCAAACTCTCGGGGGGGCACTTGCGTTCATACCTTGTCGTAGACCATTTGTACTTTCAATCTGTAAAAGAATAATATCAGTAACTCTGTACCCTTGGGTGAAGTCGGTTATTACTGTGGTTTGGTTGGCTATTCGTTCAATAAAAGCCTACTTCTGGATTACGTGCCATATCTTTTTAATCATTGCCTACAATTGCCATCTCTCGGTAAGTCCGCATTAGCTTTTTTGGCCCTGCCGTACTGGCGCGAAGCAACAAGCTCCACCATAGCGTAACGGCTTTCTGCGTCTTCTACGAATCGAGAGCCACATTGTATCAGCTTCCATTGGCTTCCGTGTTTCCAGAGATGGGCGGCTCGCGATCCGAAAGTGGGTTTGTATCAGCTCTGATCAAAAAACGGATCATTTGATCCATGATTCGTGATCCGGATCACGGATCGCGATCCACTGTGTGATCCGTATTTCCTATTGGATCACGATCCGTGTTGTTCGATCAAGGATCACGGATCATTATCCATTACCAGTGATCCGTCTCACGGATCACGATCCAAAAAGGCTGATCCGTGATGAAAGGTTACAGATTCGGATCACGATCCGTATTACGGATCACGGATCGTGATCCGTGATCCAGCGAATGGATCGTGATCCGAAAATTTGATCCGAGATCTCGGATAAAAAAAACGTAGATCGCGATCCGTAATACGGATCATGGATGACGGATCGTGATCCGTGATCCGCGATCTGCACTGCGGATCGCGATCCGGAAATCCGATCCGAGGTTTCCGATCACTACCCATATTACGGATTGCGGTTCACGCTCCAAAATACTCATTCAGCATCCAGGATAAAGATCTGTTATACGAGAACTTTTCAATAGTGGGTAAATTACCCAAAGTAGGGTAACACGCTTTGGATTTGGGTAATGAAGCCCACCGTAGGGAGATTAGGTAAAAAATGTAATATAGTTTAATAGCGTAAATTTTTCCATCCAAACATAATTGTGACTGAAGCCCCGTTCATTCCAGAACGATATGCAAAGAAAGTTTTTAAGGAATCTGAACCGAAAGAAAGCACCAGCCTTCAAGTAATTTCTATGCTCAAAGCTGACTAGGGACATCCGACCCATATCCCATGTTATAGCTTGGGAGTTTTCCGGGACTGCGTTCGGGTCAGGAAATCGCGACTTCTAGAGAAAAAGTGCACGAAAACTCAGCTCAGAATGCATATTTCCTGCACAGTTGCTTGAATGGTGTACACAACTAAGACTAAAGAAATACTCAAGAATGTAAGAAGTAGAAAGAAGCCAAAATGAGAAGGGGAACATAAGTTTTAAAGCTTCATTTCCTCATGTTCTGTCTTCTTTGCGGCTTAAAAATTTTTACGGAAGAAATTAAAGTAATTTGTATATGAAAAATTCTCAGTACTAATATATGTTCCAGTTAAAAATGAGAAGTCTTCTATGAAAGTGTCATTTCTGAAGTTTTGCCATGCGAATTCTCGCTCGCGTTCAACGTTGTGGTTCCGTAAGGTCGCTTAAGACGCGCACTTTGGAAATATTAGAAGATAGGGACGCATGCTACCACCACATCACTAAAAATCAGTTGCTTCAATTCATCGCAGCGTTCAAAAATTGAACAATTTCATTCAACGCAGTAGTCCACGGAGACTGAACTTATTGTTCAGTTTTCACTAGAATAATTAGCCAGAAAATACAAGAAAAAGAAAAACGACCTTTGTTGTTCAAAATCAGAACTTGCTGAAAAATCGCTTTGAACTTTTTATTGCATTGGGCATCGAGACTTTTTGTTGTCAATTTTGGGTCATGAACTATATTGAGAAGCTCTGTTACATGGATAATGAATCACGGTAGAAAATTACGTATTAAACGCAAAATAAAGGGATTCTGGTATGTTAGTTTTCTTATTTGTCACACATTTTCTCTCATGAATATCAAATTTTCCACATTGTTTGGAGTAAGTCGAGCACGCCGTGCTCTTACAAGAACACCCGCAACGGAAAACACTCGTTCCGCATCAGATGTGTTTCCGGGCACTGAAAGGTAACGCTGTGCAAGACAAGCCAGTTTAGGTAGCGAACGTGTAGAATTGTGCCACAAATCGAGAGGGTCAACAAGTTACATTCCTGACCTCAAGTATGTCGCCACTTCGTCTTCGGAGTTCAACCGGGTTTGACTGCTTGTCAGATAATTTAAAACTTGGCCGCTCAGGAACAGAAAAATACCTGCGCAGAACCCGTGATGCTTCGGATACCCTTGGAAGACGAAGCAGATCGAGAAATTCAAGTGAAAGCAACTCTGCCTGTTGAAAGGATTCCATTTTATAATTTGGGTTGAACAAGGAAATGTCCATAAAGCCCTCCCCCTTCCATTTGTTTGTAAACACGGTGCCCATTTTTCGTACAAGTATTGTAAAATGTGAAAAAATGCATGGAGAATATTTTGTAATTGCGTTTTCTGTAGTACAGTTTTTATATTTTGTGCATTGTTAGGTTTTGCATTGGAAAATTAAGCCTATTTTCTTTAGTGATAATTTTATATTAATTACTACCTAACATTGTAATATGCATTTCAGAAGGCTATTTTATGTAATTCTTTTATATACTGACTAGTAATTTTTCTAATTTTTGAAAGTTCATGAACAACTTTCCCAGGCTTGCTTGATGAATTCGACCTTGCTTGTGAATAGCTAACAAAAGTAACCTTCTGAAATAGGCCTCAATCAATGAGATGTAGTTAGATTTATTTTTAGGTCCTGAGGAGATGAATTGCTGGACTCTTGCCAAAATTATTACCCTCGTCAAATACACTTGAATTAATTGATTTAATTGAATAATTTAAATTGTTATTTTGTTTATGACTCAATAAACCAAGATTTTTTTAAAACCTCCAACAAATTTTATTATCTTTGCTGATGTTGCGCCACACTGACATAAAGAAGATAATATGCATTTTTTTACAGGAAAAGCACAGCCAATTTTTCTTTTATGATTTCCCACATGCAGGCCCGTATCCAGGATTTTGGTTAGGGGGGGGGGTTACAGCCTGTACCACACCAAAATTCTGGTTTTGGGGAAGGGGTACTAGTAAATAAAATATTTGTAATGCAAACAAAAGAAGAAGAGAGTAATACTGTGTTTCTAACATAACATATACAATCTAATTACTGTGACTTCCGTATATGTGAAATACATAATATGTACAGTATTGATACCACAATCGACGTT
>JAHZNP010001590.1:0-17403 GCA_020615345.1 Triops cancriformis | reverse complement strand
ACGACAGACCTGTAGAGGTGTTAACAGCTTGGGCCGATGAAGATAGCGTTCAAAATCTTCGATTTTCGCTCCCAAGACCTCTCCTTCTGGAAAAAATTATGGCCACATCAAGTACTCAGTGAACGGCGGAACTGAAACAAACTATTATTACGATTGAAATATTTTACAATAGAACGACAGAGTCGTTGTTGATGACGTAATTTATACGTAAAATGTTAGAAAAAAGTAACCAGTCCTTTTTTAAGTCCTGAAAAATCAGTGTTGTTCACAACACAAGCTTGGCGATTTACAGATTTTCGCCCACTTGAACGATTCAAACAGGACAGCAACACTCGATTATCTCTGAAAAGAGACAAGACAGTTATTAGTATCAAGCTAAGATAAATATAAACATATTTAAAAGTTAAAAAAGTAAGTAATACCTGCACTGTTTTTGTTTACATCCGCCGCCCTCACAGCCCGAAAATAAAATTTTCCAGCTAAAGTTGCCACAGACAGATGTCAGCACTGCCGGTATAGTTGTGGCCTGGAAGGTCCCGTAATAGGGAAAATGTTCACGGTTAAGCGCAAGATGCATCCGTAAAAATGTTCACGGCGCTCTGCTGAGAACGTGTTGGAATACCCGCAAAAAATATGACGCTTTAGGTGCCATCTATGCACGGATGAGCCTTACTAACCTTGGGTAAACCGTGGCCTTAACAGTTTAGATTTCCTATATAGTTTCATACATACAAACACATAATAGAGGCAAAGAGCTATAAAAAAACATAATCACTCATAGTGTGATTATGTTTTTTTGAATCACCCATAGTGTGTTACGATTTGGTTCAGTATTGCCATGAAACACTCCGTTGTTGCCATTTTTGTCTTATTTTCCGAACTTGCGAATTTCACTTTCGTCTTGCACCTTCTTTGACGCCTACATTGTTCCCATTCATTTTCTGCCTCTCTGACTCAACTTACCATACATACATGGCACTAACAAACGTAGGCAATACGACGACGCTTTTCCTTTAAAGAACGATAAATAAGGGCATTCACAATTTTGACGCAATAAGCTTTCATAACCTGTCACCCTCGACTCCTCTTGATGACAGCATACTGTACAATACAGCGATGAGAATTGGGAGGGAAAGATGGAACAAAGAGGAAAACTGTAACAATCGTCCAGCGAGTGGAAATTGTTGCTTTGGAAACGATCAAACGCAAGACTCAATTGCGAAACAGTTTGATGAATCACCCCTCAGTCATACCGCAAATAATGAAACCATAATACAAATATATCACTACTCTTTGTTATTTCCTTTGGTGTTTTCCGGCTTGATGAGTAGGCAAGTCCTGATATACCGATAGTCCGCCTATAGCGATAATTCTTGTCCAGTCCCGAGCCCGTCGGTAGAAGCGGACTCCACTGTAATAAATCCGAAACTAGCCGACGGTTTTGAATTCCGTTTGCTCCAAAATGTTAGGTAAATTGTGCTTTACTGTGCCCTGAACCCGTAGACTTAAAAAGGCTTTTTCCCAAAAAATTTGGAATTTGATTGGCTTGTTACACATTTACTAAGAATTTCGTTGAGAAAAACTCGACGATTCGCGCGAGATGTTTCGGCTCAAAGCTTTACTTAAAATTGTTTAATGAAATACTAAGTAGTTTTGGCGAAATCGCTGACGCTATTTGTCAGTTAAGTAGTCTACATTTAGAAACAAGTGTCAGAGGTCTTCTTTTAAGTAATTGTTGGATGAGCGTGTCCTTTTTTCATTTGTTTATTTGAAATAACTAGGTCTTTGTGGGTAAATGAGCGGTTCTTAGTCTAATTAAGGTCGACACAGCCTCGCATCACTTCACAGCTTTTTGGCTAAGAACAAAGTGTAGTAGTAGCGTGGTTGTCCCATTCCAGAAGTGGCGACAAAATATTTAGCATTCTATGATTTCAATATGATAGACAAAATGTTTCAAAATTACGTTTTTGGTGAACTCGTCGATATAACGATTTTTATGCAATTTGTGTCTCCTCCCGTATCCTTCCATTTATTTTATATGTAATATAAAGAAAGGAAAACTGTAAAGGTACATGGAAGATACCGCAAATTAACCCCGTATGAAAAAGAAGACATTGTTATACAATATATAAATTGCCGAAAGATAATTAAAGAAATCATTCATTGAAGAATTATGTAGCATATTTTTGCAAAAAATAGATTACAATAAAGTTTCAAAGAAAATAAATATAATCCTTTTCTTGTAGTTAATAACTGGTTAACATAATTCCTCTATCTATTCGCTTTTGACCTTCAACAAATAGCAGTGAAAATAAAAACGAATTTCAGTAGAACTAAATAAATATAGCAATATTCCATAGCAAAATTTTAGAACAATCACTAAAATGAAGACACAATAAAAAGATAAGGAATTCAGCAGTAGCAACAAATAACAGTAAGAAAGAAAATAATATAACGTAACAATATTAAATGTAACATAATACCATAAAGCTCAATAAAAGGAATCTATGAATTAAAAGTGAAGCAACAATTTACAGACAAAACATTGGAGCTGCGGGGGATTGAACCCCGGGCCTTTCACATGCAAAGCGAACGCTCTACCACTGAGCTACAACCCCGATGTAAATAGGCAACCTTTACTGCTATATATTAGCTAGAAATTGTTAATAGCTATCGATGCTTAGGCGTTCGACACTAGGCGATACTTTTAAATCGATGCGGAAGTCAGAGTGATTTTATGGTGAGACGAGCACAGTTGTGTGAGTCAACTTTCTGGGCGTATTAGCCACATTTTAAGCCGTCGTGTCCACAATCTAGTATACAAACTCGGCTCCCCAAAGCTCGACATCCTTACCAGGCAAGTTGTTACGATTATTTTCAAATTATCAATCCCTTTTATTCCTTTTGGCTCAACAACGAGTTCACGCATGGCTGCAGTGTGTTAGTGTTCCGCTTTCGTTATCCTCAGCCTTAATTTTCCTCCGCACCTGTCTACCCTTCTTCGTCCTTATTTAAGTCTAACAACTGAAACAAGTATACTATTTTATCCATTCTATTTTGATTTCGTCATCAATACAAAATGCCAAAAGGTTTTGCTCTAATTTATTATATTTCTTCGAATTTAGAGGTGTCAATCATGGCAGACAAAGTACGGGAGCTTCCAATACCTCCTCCGTCAAAGCCTCCTTCGCGCCGGGGCTCGTTGGGAGCCAAGGCTCTCGGGCCGACGTCGCCCTCCTCGAAACCTCCGTTGTTCAAATCGAAAAACGCGTCGAGCAAAAGCGGAAGTTTGCGGAGTAGTTCAGTCGGCAGCGTGTCAGGCTCGTCGTCCGCGGCCCAACCGACTCCCAAGAGCCAGTCGGGTACCTCGACGATTCCGCGGGCGTTGCATCGTCGCTACATGATCCCCAGCTCGTCCGCCGCCTCTTCGTCTACCTCGGGCCATCACCGGAGCAGCAGCTTAACGGAAAACAAGCCGGATTTGGGCCGCTCGCAAGCCACGCCTAAACTGGCGTGCTTAATCTTGGATCTCAAGCGCGAGAAGCTCCAGAAACCGGGGAGCGATGCCGAAGCCGCCGCCAACGGGTCTTTGATGACCGATTCAGGGATTTACGGTGACCGAAGGGAAGATTACGATTCCTTACCGGCGAACTTGGACCAACAATGCAAAGTTTTCGACGCCAAACTCTCCTTGCAGCTAGCGAACGATTATTCCAGTCTGAAAGTGGACTACGATCCGGGTTTGGGCTCGAAATCCGATTCCAACTTCTCAGCGCAGTCGGATTCGGATCACCAGAGTGGCCGATCGGTCAAAAGTGCGTCGAAATCTCACTTGCCGTCGAAAAACGGCTCGGAAGCGTCCGAGTCGACGTCGCGATCCGCCTCTTGCAGCTCCAAGAACGGCGAGTCGCCGGGACACGGACCCAAAGTGGGCCCGCCCACCCGGACGCCGCTGTTCCAGAAATCGTCTGAGAAAAAGGCCAAGAAAGTTAAGTTTTACCGGAATGGCGATAAGTACTTTAAGGGAGTGGTACTGGCCGTGTCTTCAGAACGGTATCGGCTCTTTGATACTTTGCTAGAAGAACTCACCAGGACGCTCAGAGATACGGTGTCACTGCCCCAGGGCGTTAGAGCCATCTTCACGACGGAAGGAACCAAAGTTTCGAGTATAGAAGAGCTGCAGGTAAAAATTCATTTTTATAACACAATTTTAAGAACAAAAAGAAGTAAAAACATACAAAAAATATAAAAAAATTAAACATTAAAATGAATTCTACTAAAAAATAAAAAAGATACTTTTATTTTTTTACAACATTTTATTAAATCAATTTTTGCTTAGCTTTAAGATGAGAACGTACTTTGTTCTTGTAAAGAGTTGATATGTTTGTTTATTGAACTTAACCCGATCAGCTGTTTGAATAAATAGTTGTCCGATTTAAAAGAAATCATTTTAATTGCTAAGATTTTTTTAAGAAACATGTCGAGGGAAATTTTGTTATAAAAATTTTGAGGAGAAACTTTTGAGGAAAGATTGAGTCATCTTTTGCGTTTTTCAGAATTTTTAAGGGTTCCATAAAGTTCAGTGAAGTTAGTTCGAAAGATTTAAATTAGGTCGGATAGATAAAGCTCGTTTTACGTACACGACTCGTTCTGTGAAATTTCGTAGCTTGCAAATAATCGTAACAAAACGGGGTACGGTTGAGTGGGTTTCATCGTCATTACTTCGTTCACGACGTGTTTTCCTGGCATAACGTCTCTCATGATCAGCAATTTCATTGTTTAATCCAAGTTTCCCGGAAAGTTCATAAAAAACTGGGACGGTGCGCAGTTAAACTGAGCATTCTGTCTACTCGTTTTTTACTATACGCGATACGACGCTGCTTAAGCAACGGGAAATAGTTCGTGTAAGTCATTGGCGAAGATGGTGAGTGAAAAGAAACTAAACTTGCTTTGTGTGTTTACGTTTTCAACTCTCGGTTTACGATGAAAGCTGTTGCCATTGACTTTATCGTAAATCGAGATTTCATTGTTCGCTGGAGCCAGGTTTCCCAGGAGAAGCTATCGGAAATCGAATCCTTCCTAGAACGGTACCGTCACGAGCCAAGTTTTCATTGTTAATATTTTCCCCCTGAAACATATCTGAACTTGAAATCGTCGTAAAACGGGAGCATCGCCAAGGAAGTTTTCATTGTTCGTTGAATCATTTCGTCCTAAAGAAAAAGATATCTAAAATATAAACTAAATTAGAAGGTTTTTGTCCCGTGAGATAAAGGTTTGCTTATTCATCTCTTGACGAGCTGCAACGGTACCTCCCTAAATCGATACGCTTCGGTGGATTTATAGGCTAACGGCAATAATTGAGCTAGCAGTGACGTTTAAGATTACAAGGGAACTGTTATCAGGTTATGGCAGGTAGGTCTTCCTAAAGCGATACACATAGTATAAGGGTGGCGATACAGTTAAGTGTATCGGATAATGGAGGTTATCGAATGCAAGCCAACTGTAGACATCTTAGGATATTTAACAGTAATAGAGAGCTGTCTGTATTTATACCTTTGTAAATCGATAAGTTGGAGCTTTCTATCGAATAAAGGGGGTAATCGAACAAAGAGGGCAATTTAAGACATTCCAGAAAAGTTTAGCCAAAGTATTGTCGTTGTACCTCCCTAAATTGATAAAGCTGATAAATTACCAAGTTATTGTCTTCATTCTTCGCGTGTTCGATATATCAGGTGAATGATCGGATAAGAGGTAAAGAAGTTAGGAACTAGGTATGTGGACCCTAATATCAGTTTAGCAAGACAATTGCGTTATGGAATATTGGTTTCGAGAGGTATTTTACTGAACTGAATTTGCCAGTAATTATTATTATTTATTATTATTTGTTCTTCTTTACCTTCTTATTATTATTGTTATTATTGGGACGTCGATCAGACTAATTATTATTCCTTTCATTGTTAGGACGGCTCGAGTTACGTATGTGCATCGAATGATATTTTCAAATCCCTGGATTACGCGCAGTGCGAAGAGCCGCCCCGGATTCGAACGAACCTGCCGTCTAGTTCGAAGATGACCCGCGATGCGGTCTTTGCCGGTCCAATACGTCTGAAAGGACGTCGGGAGAACGGTAACACGACGAAGATTTCGTCGATGGCATCGGCGTCGTTGCAGCACGCATTAATCGCCCGACTGAGCAACCGCGTGGAAGAAGGCAAGGAGTTTATTAAACCCAAACTGATCACCGTGATCCGGAATGGCGTCCGACCACGCAAAGCCGTTCGCTTGTTATTGAACCGGAAAACCGCGCATTCCTTTGATCAGGTCCTATGCGATATTACCGAAGCCATTCGACCGGATAGCGGAGCGGTGCGCAAAGTCTTCACACTCGATGGACGTCAAGTATGTTTTTACGAAATAAGTAAACAACAACAACCAGTAACAAATAAACAAAAAAGTGAAAGGAAGTAAAAAAATAACAACAACCATAGAAAAATAATGAAAGGGATTAAAAAGAAAGTAAATAAATAAATAAAAAATAAAAAATGCATACATCGAAAGTAAAAGCAAATAAACGACATAGTTGACGAATTCCTCATTAAGAATGTATATGTTATCCGTCTTAGATCAATTGTTTAGCCGATTTTTTTCAAGAGGAAGATGTATTTATAGCCTACGGAGCGGAAAGATATTCGCACGATGATTTTGACTTAGCATCAGAAGGTAAGTAAAGATTCCTTGCATCACTTTGCATCTTAAATAATTTATTCAGTTAGTACAAATTTATAACTATCTCGAGGATATTTCCATAATAAGTTTTCTTGTTTATTTGATTTTTGTCTCCCCCCCTTTTTTTCAAATTTAAATTGTCCATTCCGTCATTGTTTGTTCATGGTTTTGCTTGACGCTTTATTTCTGAGACTTAATTCCTCAAATAATTTAATATCGAATGATGCTGTATTAAATAAATATGACAAACCATCATGATTTCTCTTTATACAGTGGAAACCGGTTATAACGAAATCGAAGGGACCGAGAATTTTTTTCGTTATAATCGAATTTCGTTATAACCGAAGCATGCAAAAAACTCGAAAGTCGCAATAACCTAGACAGTATTCAAGTTTCGCTGATACACTGGCAGTCTATTCCGTTATAAATAATAAAATTTGGATTTCCGTTCATTAATATTAACGTTTAACAATACATTTTCATAAAATGATGATAGCTTTTCTTTTAAAAAATCTGTTTTTTACTGTTCTTTTTATTACAATGTTATTGACATAGTCTTCTACGTCGTCAAGCTTCTTTCTGCGCTTCTTCTCCGCTCTGACTTTTCCGCCATTGCACCGGTAAGAAAGAGAACTTACTACTGATGGGGAAAGGAAGACAAAAACTTGAATACTATATAAGGTAGGGGCTCAGCTAATCCTCTAGAAAAGCATATCCATCGGTTGTACGCCTTAGTGAGGGACGCTTGATCAAAGGGTAAGAGTTGGCAAGAAGGAGAGCGGAGTTTATGCCGAGCTTTTTTTAATACGGAGAGGGTAACCCGAGACTTTTAAGCAGAAAAAAGTTGCTTTGTCGGTCTTCAAAGACCGAAAATCTTTTCGTTATAACCGATATTTTGTTTCGTTATAACCGAAGGAAAACGTATGTAAAGAGATAGGATTTTGTCGGGACCCACATGGTATTTCGTTATAAACGATATTTCGTCTTAACCGTTTTCGTTATAGCCGGTTTCCACTGTACTTAAAATTATTAAATATTATTTAAGTATGGTCTTGTGTTATTGTTTCTCATTACAAAATAATACTTAAATAATTAATACACACTGTTCTGTCTCGGTACATCTCATTAAGTGCTTGTAAGCATAGAAAAAACAAGTTAAAATACGGCAATAAATAAATATAAATAAAAATACTACTATTATGTATTAATTAATTATTCGCATTAGGCGGACTTAAATTTCTGAGACTAAATTTAAGGTTTACAGACAGTAGAATATGTTAACGATTTCGTTAACATATTTATTCATTGTCTTTCCGTCGTTGAGAACCTAGTGACGTCATTTCAAGTCCTAGTCACATCATTTTCGCGTGCTTTGGAGCGCCGGAGGGCAGTCGTTGAGAGAGTTGGCGAAGTTTCGCGCCATTTTAGCCATTTGATCTTTGTTAGCTCGAAAAGCGAGGAAATGACGTCATCTTGGGGACATTGGTCTGGTAAAGATGGCGGGAATGAAATGAAACTCATTGTTGAGCACCGTTTGCTTTCTAGGCGTATTATTTGCATGAAAGGTGTTTTCCCGAATGTTTGAAGGAGTATTAACATACGTTTACATTATTTTCCATGTTAACGTGAAGAATACAAGTTACTGCCCTTCTCGCGGAGTCCGATGAGCGCTCGTAAATCGAGGAAAAGCATTGGCCCACCTAGGGTTTCCAAAGAAGGTAAAAGGAATTTGTTACTTGGGGGAGGTTGGTTTAAACAATGGAGTGAAAAAGGAGGGAAAGATGAAGTAACCGGGTGATGGTTTCGTTAGGCCCGTGTTTACCGCGCCCAACTAACCGAAAACCGCGCCCACGTTCGGCGTACAAGCCCAACACGAACGAGATTTATGAAAACCAACGAAGGCACAGCGAAGAAGACACCATACCGACGGTGAACGAGGGTTTCGTCGAGTATTTTGATGACTGCGAGCTACCACCGTTGATTCTCGATAGATTTGAACTGGGGCGTGTCCTGGGTGATGGCAACTTCGCGGTCGTTAAGGAATGCACTGATAGGTATTCGACGTTTTATTCCAAGATTTTTATAGCTCCCATAGGTAAGAGAAAATGTAAGTGACCATAAAAAAGGAGTACGCA
Source organism: Triops cancriformis (assembly GCA_020615345.1). Classification (NCBI taxonomy): domain Eukaryota; kingdom Metazoa; phylum Arthropoda; class Branchiopoda; order Notostraca; family Triopsidae; genus Triops; species Triops cancriformis. Next base: position 8,542 of record JAHZNP010001590.1, on the reverse strand, counting down.
CTTTATACGAGATTGCGCTTGTGCGGTCTTAGTTAAGCACTCCAGTTGTCATGAAACTCCTTCAGATAGTCGGTCATGAGGATCATGCAAAAGTGGTACAAGGACCCTACGATATTACGTATGAATAGTACCCGTTTATTATGGACCGTCTGGGAATTTTCTTGCGGGAGCTTCGCATTATTTACTTTTTTCATTTCTGGGAGCGTAGTATAGGCGTCAGGTGAAGCTATTGTGTGAATTTGATACGGAGATTGTGGCTTTTTTGTGTGCTTGTCTAAAATGTAAAGCGAACTTGTACTGTTAGGGTAAACGGAGAAGTCTTCGCCTTGAAAATCGTGGATAAAGCCAAGTGTCAAGGCAAAGAAGTGATTCTGGAAAGCGAAGTCGCAGTTCTGAAACGCATCCAGCATCCGAATATTGTCACGCTGTACCAAGAATACGATATGCCGTATCATCTGTTTCTGGTCTTGGAACTCGTACCAGTAAGATAGTCTAGTTTTCAATTTTTTAAAGCCAGGTTTTACTTCTTTTGCTTATCATTATTATCTATATTTTCCTCTCAAGTACAATGTGGTTCATTCATTATTGTTACAATATTATTATCATTGTCGTTATTAATAGAATTTTTTTTAATCTAGGGTGGCGATTTGTTCGACGCCATAGCCGCCGCTGGACGTTTTTCTGAAGCGGAGTCTGCGTCAATGACCAAAGATTTAGCATCTGCGTTGCATTACCTCCATGATTTGAATATTGTGCACAGAGATGTCAAACCTGAGAATCTTCTTGTGAGTTTTCTTGTCGTTTCGGTGTACTCTTCTCTTTTTTCAGTGAAAGGATAAAACTCTCTTCAAATTTCTGAAATTTTAGGTTTAGGCATCACTTGTTCATTCCTGTCCAATCCTCGCGCCTATTCTTTTGTTTTATTTTTCATTCATTTATTTATTCCTTTTGTTTTAAAATATTTATTAACGCGTATACCTTACATTTCTTTGAGGACTTTTATGGAGTGTTTGTTATTCTTTTCTAGCTGTATTATTCTTTTAGCTTTTTTCTATTTTTTTCTTAGTTTCTTCCATTTTGTATTAATGCTTTCACATTTCTTTTAAAAGTATTTTGAGTGTTTGTTATTTTTCCACTTCTTTATTCTTTCTGCTTTATTCCGTTTTTTCGTAATTTAATTGTATGTTTCGTATTAATGCAAATTTTTGCAATTTTTTTAGTAATATTCTGGACTTTTTTCATTGTTTCTCAATCTTTCTTATTATCGCTTTTATTATGTCTTTCAGGTGGTGACCGATAGTTTTGGTCGGTATTCCCTCAAATTGGCAGATTTTGGTTTGGCCCAGCAAGTCACTGAACTTTTATATACGGTTTGCGGTACGCCGACGTATGTGGCGCCCGAAATATTGCTGGAAACTGGTTACGGACTCAAAGTAGGGCGAACTTTTTTGTCACTAAAACCAGGAAAGGTCGTTGAACTCATGGGTGGATTTTTTTAAAATGTGTTCTAGGTAGATATTTGGGCGTTGGGTGTCATTCTGTACATTCTATTGTGCGGCTTTCCACCGTTCGTTTCGCCCACCAATGACCAGGAAGAATTGTTTGATTGCATCTTGTCTGGAAATGTAACGTTCCCTACGCCTTATTGGGACGATGTAGGACCTCAACCGCGAGAACTCATAAAAATGATGCTAACACTCGACCCGGAGAGGCGATGCTCCGCCGCCGACGTACTCAGCCATCCTTGGATCCTTCAGGTATCCCATTTTTGTCTTCTTTTTTTTATGATTTCTTAACATTGGAAGGACTTTCAAAGTACACAACTCGTCCGTAACAATAGAAACTTGGGCACGTGTGCAGCAGTAAATTTTCCCCATCGTGGGAGGTACGAATTCAACGCAATAGTGTCCTGATTAAGATGCTGCTCACCCAAGTTCCGTAAAGTTAAAGTAGGGGACTTAGCTATGGATCAGATTTTGTTATTGGTCACAGTTCGTATCACTTTGATGGGAATTTAGCTGTTAACCGAAGTAGCACTCGCAGAAAAACGTTTTGCTTGCGTCCGAATTCAAATGTGAAACGTATACGAAATGTGCTTATTAAGTGTCTTTCTCAGGGGTTAATGTCTTAGCTGCGAATTACATCCCAGGTAGCATACGTACGTTGAAAATACGTCTAGTAGACGGCTCGATGCTGTCGCGTGCTGTCGCAGCGCGTGGACACGTGCGATTTATTGCTGAATAAAAACAAGGAGCATCTTTTTTAGGAAGTTGTTTTCGGGAAGTTAAACTGGATTGTCTACGATAGCGTAACAAGGAAAAAATCTCGGGAATTAAGGGACAGACGTCCACTAACCGTCTCTAAAATGGGTTCCACCGGAAGAATGTGATGCTGTGCATCTGGTGGGACTTTAAAGGAGTGATTCGTTATAAGCTGTTCCTAGAAGGTGAAACCATCATTGCCGACAAATATTGCGAGGAATTCAGGATTTGAAAAATACGATTGCTCAAAAGCGTCCGGAATTAGCCAGCAGAAGAGGCGTACCCTTTCAGTACGACAACGCTCGGCGACACACATCCTAGCGGACCTGACAAAAACTATTGGAATTTTCCTGGGATGTTTTAGCAGCACTCTAGCTACATTCCTGACATTACTCTATCAGATTACGATATTTTCCGCTCTCTTTAAAATTTTCTTCATGGTGAAAATTTCGCAAATCTGGAGGCCATAAAAAAGCACTTCGATCAGTTTTTTTACAAAAAAGTAGAGGACGTTCTTGTAGAAGAGAATCTTTGAACTACACAATCGTTGGGTTTAAGTCATCGAACAAAGTGGTTCACACATCGTTGACTAAACTTCGGTACCTACAGAGAAATTCGCTTTCAGATTTGCGGTAAGAATCGGAACAGTCTTTCTGATCAACCCAATACCTTTAGAAGACGCCAAATTGTACTGTACTGTACATCGAAGATACTTTTAATATACGTCCGTTAGACGATTTGTGTTCGTGCATAGGTTTACTGTATATGAATGGATAAACTATGGTAAAAAGGTCGGAAAAAGCAGGAAATACCAATTCTTTAAATTTATTTGAAGTTATTGTCATCGCTGAGTTACACTTTGTCTATTCTTAAGTATCATACAAGAGAACCAAATAGACTGCACAATGTTTACTTTGGTGAAGGAAGGCGTGTAGTAACTGTTGAATCTTCATTCAAACTTCCCGAGGCCTATCTTGAAAAGAAACAAGTGGCAGTCTTGGGTACTTCGTTTTACGGGTCCGTAAATTTTCTAATTACGCTCTAAAAACAAACAGATGATATATCGATGTACAAGCAATTCTTAGAACAGCTTACTTTATCGCAACTTGTCTACAATACAGTAACGTAATTCAACAACGTAAACATAGGTTTTGTTAAGAAAGACTGGGACTGGTTGTCAAGACTGAAAAGCTGAAGCCCATCCTGGTTATAAGGCAAGAATGAAAATAAACGATCGCTAAATGTTAGGACTGCGTTCTTTCAACGTATTTTTTCTTGATATAGTAAACGTCTTTTTTGGGGTTACGGACCACATTTTTTTTACGTCTAAAAGTATTTTTACATTTTGAAACGTCCAAACGTCTATTTTGGGTCTACTTGGGAATTTCAAGAGTTCACAATCAAAGGTGTAGAAAGCCGTGGGTAGAAAAAACTGGTACAGGGGTAAGCGTTACTGTAATTGTAGCGTCCCATTTTTTGTGGCCCTCGCGGTACTTGCGCGGCATTGCCGCGCTAAGCAGCGTTTCTTCTACCGCGAGGGGTGAAATTCACTGTTACCCAAGTGCCGTGACGTTCGGATGAGGAAACCTTGATAGTTGCCCAAGTGCTGACTTTCGAACGAAAACTATTTCTTCCCTCATTTACGTGAAGAGTGTATTTCACCAAAGTAATTACGTAGGTTAAAGACCAAAAAGGAAGTAACGTTCTAAAAGCCTTGAAAGGGAGGAATTCGTCCATTAGCTTGGTTTTCATAACGATTCGTTTTTTGTGTGGCTTAAACAAGCAAAAAGATTAGCAGTGTCACGTAGCGGTGAAAAACGAAGGACAAGCTAAAGTTTCAATTCTGCGGCCAAAAATGTTTTGTGTAACTTGAAGGTCGTAAAATTAGACGGTTGTTTGACTTTGCGATAGTGGTTGGGGTCAACGAAGATAGGAAAAGCGAGTTATAGTGTTTGGCTGGGTAATTAACCCTTTGGGTTGAGTTACTTGATAGAGGATGTGTGTTAGCTAGTCGAAGCCCAATGCTTGTTATGCTTGTCACTGTGATTAATGTTGATGTGTTTGGTTGTCTAGGAATGTGATGATGATTCAGATAGCTTCGAAAGCCACGTGCTGCAATACCGTAAATTGGGCGTTCATTTCGACACACATGATGTGCGTCCACGTGGGCAAAACGAAGACATTCGCTTACTAAATGATAAACACAATACGGCTGTTACAATTGTAGCGGTAAGATTAGTTCAATAAGAACTCCCACTTAATTTCTCGGAATTTTTATTTTTCTGTTCCATGAACATAAATCTTCCTTCATTCTTCGTATTTTCGCTCGTTTCCAGATTCATGTTCTTTGAGGTCAAAATTTTTAATTTAGCATCTTGACGTGTTCTCGCCGTTCTTACGTAATGTTGTGTGCGTTTTATTATTTGCGTTGTTTATTCTTCTTTTACTCAATATGGCGTTGTTAGCACGTAGTGTAATAAGTTGAATTGTATATTTTTTGTTTCGTTTCCTTAGGCCGAATCCGCACCTTGCTTGCATACTCTACAAGTCCTTTGAAAACAGAAAAATCCTGCTAAATGCCCGCTTTATCCCTACAAGGAAATTCCCGTATTTATTTCTTATGTTTGAAAAAGAGAATCCCCCTGTTTACGTTGGATGTTGTTTTTCATCCTATTCTGCCTTTCGCCAGTGCCTTTTGCGAGCGACCAGACAAAGGAAAGAAAGAAAGAAAAAATCAATTGTTAGGTTGGTTCCGGGCAATGTCTAGTCTTCCAAAAATACCCTCGATTGTGGCTCACGTAGAAATCGATCTATTATTATTGTTACCACTATTTTTTCTATTTTGTTTCCATGTTCTAGTCCACTAACAACGATTCCAACGAGGGGGAACATCGGTTGTAAAAGGCGTGCGTTTTTTTTCGTAGCTTTTTCTTTGTTATACTTTTTATTTTTCATTGTTGAGACGCTCAAAAATTTCCCATCGGTCCCCTAATTAGTTCCCATCCATCGCCGTGTAATTTCTTTTGGTTCGCTTGCCAGATAAAAGACTGAAACCCTGCTTTAAAGTAAGTGGAGATTTATTTTTAAGGCTGAAAACTTATTAGAGGTTTAATTGATTAATCGACTATTCAATTAAGAAATATTAAAAGCCCCAATTCAAATTTCACTTTATTTTGGCGGCAGGGGCCATATTAGTGATAGCTGGTGATTTTTCGTCGTTCTTATTAGCTAGAGTACTAGTGGCGCCATAGACGCCACGCGACCGCGTGGGTAAACGTTGACCACGTGGCAGATTTTGACATCTTAAGGTTCTTAACACGAGAAGTCGATTAAACCATTAAATAGATTTGCAGCCATCTTATTTTTGAAGTGTTCAGTTTTAGTCAGATAATATGTAGGTATTTATTAAAAATTTGTTTTCCGTTTTAGCAAACAACGACGTTAGAATTGCCGCTGCAGTTTCTCTGGCGCTGTGGGTCGCCGCGGAGGAAGCCAAGCAGCGTCGAACGAAGTCTTCGAGCCTAATACGTTGGTTTCCCAGCTAAAACTGGAGCCGGAATGCAAAAATCTCCTTTGTGTTAACACTATTAGTGTGTTTGTAGAGGCTCTTTGTTTAGTTTGCACTCCCAAGATGGCTAACAATGCTCTAATGTGAAAGGGAATGTGTGTTCGGAATCCAAAGCGAAAAATAAGACAGGGTCAAGGAATGGAATAATGTCGGAAAGAAGAAAAAGATAATTTAAAGAAGAGAAACGGAATGGAATGAAATATAGAGCTATATTCTGCTGCCTGTTTTTAACCAGAGATTGTTAAACGAATACTTTGTTTCACCTGACAAAATCTGATGTTTTGGGAGTGAAAAATGCTTCACGGTTCATTTTGCACTGAAACAGAATAGTATTTTTGGGAGCAAAGTTCTTTGTTTTCGAATGGGCAGGCTATTTTTCGGTTGGATTTCACCCTAGTAACTTGTTAGTTCGAAAGAAATTGTAACCGTGAAAAACAGCTAAGGGCTAGAAAGCTCTGGATACGCTTTCTAGCATTGTATTGTTAGAGAAAAACGCTACGCAGGCCTTTCAATATTTACAAAATACACGATAATCCTATAGCTTTTAAATCCTTCGACGAATTTTTAAGTAATTTTCTTGTTTTAAGAGGGGGCCGGACAGGAAAAAAATCATTTGATTGGATCTGATCGGATCGGCGTGTTACAATAAAATGATAGGGATAGAATATACTTTTTTGCCGATCTTTTATCGATCAAAAACAGACCACCTAGTTGGCATAACTCAAAACTTTCGGCTTTTTTATTTTTTAAGTTTCTGAATGATCGCTTAAATTTTGATAATGAAGTGATCGGATCTTTGACAGGATATAATCGGATCTATTTATTTTCAAGTTTTGCAGAATTTGATAGGATCGGAACGACTGAAGTTGATGAAATAGTGATCGAAGATCAGCCCACAGAAAAGATCCCGGACACTATTGCGCTCGTCGCATATTTTGGAGAGCGGCTGCTTATTCGCTCGAAATTTGCAACGACGTTCCGCAAACGTACATTACTCGGCAAAAAAACGGGCCAAACAAACCGCTCTATGCTAACGTCCCACGCCACTGGGGAAGGAAGCCTTGCGGGTCAAAAACGTTCGAAAGACGAAAAAGTGGGACACCGCTTTCGCAACTGCCGTGGCGGTAGCATAGGGAAGTTTGTGTGGCCCGTTTCTTTTGCCGAGTACTGTACTATACTGAGCAAAAAAACCTGTACTCAGAGAAAATAAAAGGTCTAATTAAGCCTCTAGAGGCTGATTTACTTTCATTAGGTTGTGACGGGGCTTGCACCAATGGTCTACTAAAGAAAGGCTGTCCACGAACTCTTGAAGATTTAGGTGGAAAAGTATGCCGTTGGCTAAAGCGTAGCCAGTCACTTGCTTTATGCGAAATACGAAATGTTTTTACTTTGTGATTAAATACGATGTCTAAATCGTAATATTATTACCGAAATATCTAAAGCCATTTGAATTGCATTACTCATTTTTTATATGAAAACTTGTAAACTTTTTTCCTTTGTTTTATACAAATTAAATTTACTGCTACGTAAACGTAAACTTTTTTATTAAAAAATTGAATTCATTGTATTTTATTTTTCTGCATATTCTCAAAGCGAGCGTTTTGTGTAAAATGCAAGCGAGCACTTAAATTTTGCGAGGTTTTCCCCCTTCACCTAGACAGCGATTGGTTGTACGACACTTCGTTGGCTAATGAAAGTAAATCAGCCTCGAGAGGGTTAATTAGACCTTTTACTTTCTCCGAGTATAGTTTTTTTTGCTCAGTATAGTACAGTCATGAGCAAAAAAAACTGGCCACCTGGAACCACAGAGGTCTAATCAGGCCTCTCGAGGCTGATTTACCTTAATTAAGGCCCCGGTATACACAAACCCATTATGGGAGAATAACATGGGAAGATTTCAGACACCATAATTTGAAAACGGTCAAAATTTCAAAGATATTGTTTCGATAGTAAAGTTGCTATAAGTGATTACTAGTACACAACATCGAGTTTTTGTGAAAAAAGTAATTTGATAAATTTGTAAACTTTGACTGAATGTGTGCTACTTTCTTATTATACAGAAAAATGGAAATCGGGCAATGCACTAGCTCTGATTTTTTAAGTTTTATGCTAAAGAGAAAAAAAGAGATCTGTTTGGTAGTTTTTGTGATATTGTGTATGAAATTTCAAGGTTTTGTTTGATTTTATTATGCTTTACCGCTATCCAGAGTTTCTGTTTGACTTCGTTTTGCTTCTGTTATAAGTCACTTGAGCAGACCTATCTTCTAAGAATAAAAGCGTGTCCCTATCTTTTATTTTTAAAAAATTTTGGAAGTTGTGTATACCGGGGCCTTAAATGGCGAAAGAGATTAAACCAATCGGTTAAAAGGTGTTTAGCCGTATCCCTTACGCAAATGCTACGCCACCGTACTTGGGCCTCAGTTGGGCCTCATGGGGTGGACGCTCCAGTTGGGTCCCTAGGGACATTTGTCCCGGACCAAACCCGCCTCCACCCGAAGTCCAAAGGTAGAGAACCGTCCTGGGACTGAACACTGTCTTGGCTGCTTTCGAGATCTTGGGAAACTTCTTTCAGCTTTGTAGTTGATGTTTCACAGGTTTGGGGATCGCTGGTGGGAAGACTGTCAGTTTTTCTGACTTTTTCGGGTACGGGAAGTATTTCTTCCATTTCTGGCGGTCGCTTAACAGCTTTGGATTGGGTAGAAGGTGTTTCTGT
>JAHZNP010001589.1:0-17408 GCA_020615345.1 Triops cancriformis | reverse complement strand
GGGAAAAAATACTTAAATCAAACTCAAGCTCTTTTAGTGGATTTGACTGATGCGTGTCAAGCCTTTTCATATTATTTCCAATGGTGGTGTCGGTAAAACTATAGGAAGTTTTATGATTAAAGCTTCCGCTCTACTATGGAGAAATAGTTATACAAGGGCTCTCCGTTTTTGCAAAAGTCAAATGTTGACTATTTGTTCTACAAAGGAAACTCAGTTTATAAAGTGCTTAGGCCAACCTTCTAAACCAATTGAATTAGATCGGCCTAATTTATAAAACGTTGAATTTCAATGTGTGACTCATTGTTATGTAGAAAGTATGGGGACTTCTTTAAAAAGATAGACAAAGAAAATTTAATAGAAGTCAGGAAATAGCATGCGCTTTATATTACGTTTTTTTTTACAATAGAATAACTTCTCTCGAGCATTGCGAAAAAAAGCTTTAAAATTCGCTTTTGTATTCGAACCATTTCCAAATCATTGCAAACGGCTGGTGTTCGAAACCATGCAAAAAAGAGCTTGTCGCAATTCTCAAGCCGTGTCTTTGTTTAAAAAGTCTTAAAATTGAACTCAAAATTCACCTCAAGTATAAGTCGATACAAGTCAATATATACAGTGCAACCCGCTTATTTAGGATAGACTCGTTACTGGACAGGACAGTATTCAAATATCCGTTGTTGCCTATACAGCATGGTAAAACAAACGCATTGAACCAGACAGTAGTAAATCTGTACTATCCTGAATTAATGATTAATTCCAGTGGCGTATCCAGGGGGGGTCAGGGGGTCTGGACCCCCCCCCCCCCCCGAAATTTTTATTTTATAATGGGGAAGATAGGGAAATGACCAAATGTCCAAAAAAATTGCATATGAAGACACCCCCCGAAACTCCCAACCCCCCCAACCCCCAAATAAAATCCTGGATACGCTACTGATTAATTCAGTCAAGATTTTAGGCATCCTTCTTTGGAGAAAACCTATGATTGTACAGTACTCTCCACATAAAACGACACACACAAACTGCCCTATCCTAGATCCACACAGATGCGTGCCTAAACGTTGCGAACAGCACAGCGAATAACATGCTGTGCGAAACCAACCCACGAATGACTCGTCTGAGCCAGCGATATTGGAGTTCCAGATAATATTCACAAAAATTATTTACCGGTGCCATCTTCGATTTCTCATTTTGTTAATTAAGAATTTGTAAGATGTTTTTCAATAAACGTTTGATGATGAGATGGTCTTATATTTATATAATATTAATTAAAATCCCTTGTTGCTTTGGCCGACGGAATTTGTGGGGAGCTAGGATAGGGCAGTTTGTGTGTGTCGTTTTTTGTGGAGTGTACTGTACGCTGTTTTGTGTTCTTTTTATTCTTTTTTTTATTCCAATTCCCGACGTAGTCTCGCTCCTATTGTCGGTGTTTTGAACTCCTGTCTTTTGCATTGTGCAAGAATATTTTTAAGTCACATAATCGCTCTTACCTCTCACAAGCAGTGTGGTCTATAAAATGACGAACGACATCAATTACGTGCAACGCGGACGCTAATAATGATGGAACCGTAAGTTTCGTTACTGGTTCGACCCGTCCAGCAATTGAACCACGTGTCTCTTTTCCTTTTCTATAACACTGAATAGTGGTGAGCAAAAAAACCTTTACATGGGTTTGCGCAGAGGTCTAATCTCGCCCCCTGAGGCTGATTTACTTTCATTAACTGCCGAAGGGTTTCGAACGAATCAGTTACTTGGGGAAAGGTAGACCGCGCAGTTTGAAAATCTTCGCACGTAATTACATAAAAAGTATTCGTATTGTATAATTATCATTGACGTGAAAATATGTAAAGAATGTTCGTTTTGCGTAATTGTTATTGATAGAAGTTAGGGACGAAAATTTTCTTCAGTTGTCTCAGAATTTCGATATCGAGAGGAAAGGTTAAATAAATTTACATGGAGTGTAATTGTGCTGCAAATGTGTAATTAGTCTTCAAAGTAAGATTAGACTATCAAAACAGACAGCAGCCAAATGTTTTAAGAAAAATAACAAATAATGTAAATATCAACAATATCTATGACGCTAAGTGTTCTGGTTACGTAATCGAATAAGATTTTTGCAACAATACCAATGACATAACTTATGCAACAAGTCGTGTTATCTGTACTTTTTTCCTACAAAAGCGAATACTTTCAATTTTCGCGGTCTACCATCACTTCGACAGCGATTGGCGACTCTTCAGCATTTAAAGAAAGTTAATCAGCCTAAGGAGGCGAAATTAATTCTTTGCGCAAACCCGTGTAAAGTTTTTTTTTTTTGCTCACCACTGAACATTCCACTCCCTGAGCTAGAGACAAACTTGTGTTCTTACTTTTAGCCAAGTTGCATGCACTCTTTTAGCTTTGCGACTAAACAAGACAATTGGCCATTGGCTTAATTAGTATGCCGTCAACGGTAAAAGGTGCAAGATGATGGTGAAGGGTTTGAGCTTTTTGGGGGCATAAGAACTTTTTTAAGCATTTCCTGGAATACAGTATTGCGGCTTTCTAGTGTCAAAGCTTATTGCCAACGATCGATATTCATACAGACGAAGTTATTTAGCATTGTAAGATATACAGCGGGTTTTAAAGTTTCGCCAAAGCGGAATATTTAGTTATCCTTTATTGAGTAAGAAGTACTAGGTTACATTGAATTAAACGGGCTTAAAACGGGACCATCAAGTTTTCACTCATTAAGAGCAGTAGAATTTTCATACTCCAAATAATCGATGTTCAATTCATTGGGTCCGACTTTACTGCAACGGTGAACGACTGGATGGTTATGAGCATTCATTGTTGATAACCGTGAATGCTGCTATGTCATGGCGCCAGCTGCGGACTGCCTCACACAAACGACTGGGTAACAGTGAATGCTGTCGTTCGCGTAACTGGGTTGTGCTTGAGTAAAATCGAACGTTTCCCTGTGGCGTGCCCTGTGCGAGGCTACTGAATGAAGGCGACTTGGAGCTGCGAGGCTAAGCGAACCTGTCAGTGAAACCGAACGTTTTCCGTCGTAGGAGCTGCGATGATAGGAGACTTTGATTGTTAGACCCTGCTCACACTGATTACGTAAGAGCCAAGTGCCATTCTGGCCCTGTCCTACAAAACGTGTCAGTACTTTTTCTATTTATACGCCCCTTTCGTTTTTATTGGGGTCCAGAAGCTTTTCAGGTGGAGTCATTGTACTTACTAGACTTTATACAAGTCAGCGTACTTAATAAAGTCTATGTTAAGAAGCATGTCTTAAAAAAGTAGCAACAAGGGTGATATTCCTTTCAATGGAACTGTTTGCAACAGCGCAGCACGCTTCAGAAGTTGGACGATAGCTCAAAGTCCCTATACTAACGTCACGGCAGTTGCGCGAGCGGTGTCCCACTCCAGCGTCAGCCGAACGTTCGTGACCTGCAGCCAAGCTTCCTCCCACAGCGTGAGACGTTAGCATAGAGTGGTAGTGAACTATATACAACGGAAACCGGTTTTAACGAAAACGGTTAAGACGAAATATCGGTTAAGACGAAATAACGTGCCGGTCCCGACAAAATCCTATCTCTTTACATAAGTTTTCCTTCGCTTATAACGAAACAAAATACCGGTTACAACGAGAAGATCTTCCGTCTTCGAAGACCGACAATTTAACTTTTTTTCTGCTTGAAGTCTCAGATTACCCTCTCCGTATTTCAAACAAAACAACTCGGCATAAACTCCACTCTACGTCTTGCCAACTCTTACGCTTTTGACCAAGCGTCTCCCTCTAAGGCGTACAGCCAATGGAAATCCTTGTAGAGGGTTAGCTAAGCCCCTGCCTTATACAGTATTCAAGTTTTTGTCTTCCTTGCCCCATCAGTAGTACTTTTCTTACCGGTGAATTGGCGGAAAAGTCAGAGCGCAGAAGAAACGCAGAAAGAAGCTTGACGACATGGAAGAATATGTCGATAACATTGTAACAGAAAAGGCGGTACAAAAGAAAATTCCAGATTTTTATAAAGAAAAGCTATCGATCATTTTATGAAAATGTATGTTAAATTTTAATATTAATGAAATCCAAACTTTATTATTTATAACGGAATAAACTGCCAGTGTATCGGAGTAAACGTGAATACTGTCTAAGTTATCGCGACTTTAAATGTGCTTTTTTAATGCTTCGGTTATAACGAAAAAAAATATCGGTCCCTTCGATTTCGTTATAACCGGTTTCCACTGTACGTCTCTTTGTTCCATTGTGGGCCCCTGCTGCCTTTGCAAACGGAATTCACCAACAACGAATCTTCCCGTCGCGGGAGCTGCGTGGCTAAAAACGAAGCTTTTCCTTTGCAAGAGTTGCGCAACGCCTGGTGGGGTAAAATCGAACGTTTTTTTTTTCCTCCGCCGGGCGAATCATAGGCCTGGGCAACACTGAATGCTTCCCATCCCTGAAAACTGCGAGGCTAATAGTGCGCATTCCGAAGTTTGGTTTTGGTTGTGCTCGTCGGGTGCGCCAGTGGGAAGCCGCCATTGATCGTCCGCTTGTTGTTGATATCCATCATTGTCGCTAGGATACCAGTGCATGCAAGATTGTTTATAGAACACGTCAGATCGTAACACTAAAGCTGGTATCCTAGCGACACTGGTAATTATCAACGACAAGATTGTTTTATAGCGTACGTTGCATCGTAGCACTAAAGCTGGTATCCTACCGACACTGGTAAGTATCAACAACAAGCGGACAATCAATGGCAGCTTTCCCACCAGCGCATCCTACGAGCGCAACCAGAACTGTACTTCGGAATGCGCCCTATTATATCCTTTCTTTCCTTTAGTTTCTCCCACCCGCCGTATGGTGGTGCCAGAAGGACATACGCAGATTGTTCTCCCCTTTGTTTCTTTGTATTTTTCCGCCATTTAGGTCTGTGTGTCGTTCCCCTCGCCGTCCAAATGTGTTATCGCTTTCTCAGTTGAAACAAGACTCCGTAACGCAAAATAGTATTTCTATTGATATATCCAAATATATTTGCAACATCCTTTTTTATATAGCAGTTAACAGAAGACCAAGAAAGCGTTTAGGTTCGTTTTTCTTCTCGCTCTTTCCGCATGGGTATGGCGGAGCACCGCGTTATCATCATGCAGTGAAGAAGAATAAGTAAGCTTAAGAGCCATTTGGGATGTAAGTTTGCGCCGGTAACTGCTGTGAAGTCTATTAAGTCAAAGATTGTTCTCGTTCGACTTGACGGAGAAGTGTTATCAGTCCTTACGGAGCTGTCGCATTTTATGAGCCGTATCCTGTCGGAAACCAGTTCAATACAGTTTTAACTACTTAATAAAACCAACACGCTAGAAAAAGACTGGCAGTCATTTACGCTCTTGGAGCCCTTGAGCTCCTTTTTTCCATCAACCTTGTCTTGTCGGGAGGGGACACATTCATTAATGGCTGCCAAATTGAACGCACTGTTCAGTTTAGTACCAATTTAACCTTAATGTCCAGTACTGAGCAAAATAAACGACAGGAAAAGAGGTACAGTGCGCGCGGGCATGTCCAGGCAGTGCTGAAAGCGAGTTCTCTTTTCCCCATGCTTGCCTAAACTATTCGGCAATAGCATTGCCGTGGAACGAGTTTGGTACTTGCCTCGACCTGCCCGTGCCATTTAAGCGCGCTGTCCCCTGTCAGTTTTTTTGCTCAGTACTGCCCATGAATTGGTTAGCGGCTCTAGAGATAGAAACAGGTCCCCCCCACTAGATCTCCTTCTTAAAATCCCTTGTGATATTTTCCGCTACAAGGAACTGGCAACAATGCACGACAAATATTTCAATGAAAAGAGCTAGATACAAAATTATATCGAACTAGCAAGAGCACAGATCGAAAATTCTCTACAACCACCTCATAATTAAACACAACGCAAAAGTTTTGATCAAACAAGGAATTGTCGAAGAATGGAACAAGATCTGTAGCAAAAATGGTAGTTCTCTGCAAAGACCTCAACACAACCACCCCAGGGAAACCCATAATTGAAACCCAAGATGCCACGAACTATTTTACCCAAACCCATTCAAGCAAGAACAACGCACTTCTCGAAACTTGGTTTCCTCAACGAATGAAAAAAACCGAACAGTGATATTTGTCGATGCCAAACTAAACAAGACCTCTGCCAGTTAATCTGTCACTGCGATCAATCAACAAAGAGACTTCAACTCAAAATTTTAAGCACAAACTACTTACATTATAGAATTAATTTTTTTACATTTTTAGTTTTTTACATTTTATGAGATCCAAAAATTAATCCCACTTAGTGTAACCTTTCTAAATTCGCCCAACAACCGGTAAGGATTAAAACTCCCAGACCTCAAGTAAAGTATTCTTGATCTATCCCAAATCCTTTACATAATTGGTGAAAATTAAAAGCGATCTTGATTATTAACACTGGAGCAAAAGCAAGGCACAATGTACAAATGAATGAAACTAGCAAAAAAAACGTAATAACAATGGAAGACCAAGAAAAGAGCGGCATTTAAATTGTAAAAATAAGGAGTTAGTTGAAAGGTGTTGTATTTTTTAAAAAATTTATTTACCATCGTAGGCACCTGCCTGTTGACGGATACCTGTACTACTTAAACATTTTCTATTTACATCTATTTGTCGTCTTTAAACGAAAGGTTGTTGTGTTTAGCAGCTGATCCAAGGGTGTGATAAATTCAAATTCGTTGGCTTGAATTCAAATAATTTTATATTTAAATTCAAATATGCCCAAAATCTTGTCAAAGACCTTTAAACGCAATACTAAAGTTTATTGCGTGATACCTGGAGGTAAAAAAGGTAGCAAAACGTGTCTTAATGCAGGCAAGTATTTACTCGACCTTGTAAATACTCGTAAATACGTTTCAAGCCAAAAGGCGTGACAGTGTTACAAGATAGCTGTGCTTTTTCAAGAAAAAGTGATGGATAATTTCCGTTTCTGCACAGTCCTTTGCTTTTTGGGAAGCACGTAACATCCTCGGGTGGAAAATATAGACGCAGGATTAATAAGTAGGTCACTTGAAATTTTCCCGAAAACTTATCGCTCGCCGAAATCGCCGAAACCCCCAAATCGCGTCTGAGCTCTGAAAACTACTTATCTTGTCCACCAACGCGGCGTGCTTTATTTATTATCGCTAATGGCGAAAGCGCTGTTCGCCTTGTTATGCTGATTCAGGGGAAGAGATAATCAAACGAGCCCTGGGGCGGAGTTTTCCAGGTGACCGTAATGAGAGTCCAAAAACTAGGTCTCGGTGCGGTTGGGTAAAAATGTTAGAAAACGAAAGTTATCCCCGGCAGGATCTACATATGCTCGTAAAAAAGTAGAGAAAAAGAAGAGACTAACAAAGGCTGGAGGCAAAACAATGGCATAGAGTTTTGGTTCCATTGGCTGGGTAATTCTCTCCTTTTTTTAAAACATTTTATTAAGGAGAGTTTTCAGGTAACGCAAAGGCTTGGAAAGCCAGCTCATGTGCCAAGAAAGATTCACTTTCCCACGCTGACCGCAGATACACGCTTGGTTATCGTTAACGGTCATCACAAATTCCGAGAGAACTCATCCGAGTGGGGCTTTATGAGTTGTTAGAGTACGAAAGGGTCAAATGAGTGTTTTGCACTCTTTTCACTTTTTACTGAGAATATTCGTTCGAGAAATAGGCCAAAGTATTATTATGGTAAGCACCAGGCTTTGGGTAAACTCTCAGCGTCGAAACACCTTTTTTTACTGTACTGTACACTGTTAGAAAGAATTCCTATTTAATGGTGAAATAGCACCAGATTGAGACTTTTTTCTACCAAATATTAGTGATGGTAGCTTTGTCCTAAAAATGGTAGGTGGAAGCTCCAAAAAGGAGTATATGCCCACATGAAATATTGTAGGTAAACTGGCTTGTGATATTCGCGAAATTGGACCCAATAGTAACCATAAGAAGGGAATGCCGTTCGCTAGTTTTCGGCAGACATTTTTCTTTTCAGTTTATATTATGTGTGACACAAAATTAATTAACATTCAACACACATTTCAACAACGATTACACAGTATACAAAACGTAACATGAATGATACAAAACGTAACATGAATCATGCAAACTGAATGACAGAACAGTGAAAACAACGCTTAACAATATATTTTTTTTGTTAGTAGAAAGTAAAGATCAAAGTTCAAGAATATTACGTAAAAATACACAATATCAAACAGTAAGACTTATAATTACAACAGATCAGCAACTAAAGCTGTTCTAAGAATAACAAGAGTTCGCTGTCCATATCATAGAAACGCGTAAAAATGCAAATAAAATGTGGCCGTATTAAATTCGAATGTGCAGCAAAAATAATGTCCAAGCAAACGTAATTCTTTCAAGAAGGGAGTAGCCCATTATGTAAGCGCAATTAGTTAAATAGTACAGTAAAACTACAAACATAACACTGAATGATACACATACAAGATAAAATTGAATAACTGAAAAATGAAAAGAACATTCAACGAAACATCAAACTCATATTGCGCCGACAATAAATATCAAAAGTTCAACCATATAACTTAAGAACTCCGAATATAACACGAAAGAGCAGCCCTCAACAACATATCTTCACCAACAGTATACGCTTCAACATCTGCCGAACAATTTCTCCAAACGTGTAGCGTATAACTTCATGAAAGTTAAAACACAAGTTGAACAATAAAACCTTCACAAAATACAAAACAAAACTTCAATAAAAATAGTTCCACTTTTAAGTAATCAAATTCGTGTAAATACATAGCATCGAGACAATTCTCACAGAGCCAATTGACACAGAATAATTAGTTAGGAATGAAGATAGTCATGAAGAGCGCAATACACAACCAGTTTCGAACGTTTTCTAGACCTAAGGCCGAGTTTTTTCTAGCTCTTTTGTTTAATGGAAGAATGTAGTTGATCTTTTGCAAACGCTATGAAATAAAAGGTGCGAACAATGGCTGCATCTCTACTAGCGCACCTGGCAACGCAATCGGGAACTTCACTTTGGAATAAGCCCTAAATGGAAGTTCATTGTTGCCAGCTGTTCGCTTGGTTGCCAAATAGCTTTTGCGATTGAATTACTCGTGGTTTGCCCAACTGCCGTGTGTTGGGCAATGGTTTGTTTCCCAGAAGTATTCTTCCTTTTGGCGCTGTTCACTAAAGCGCAACAAGATACAGTTATGCAGGAACGATTCTCGAGGAAAGGTTTGGATTTCACTCGCAGCTCCGTAAGGATTCTATTGACTAGGTTGGGAATCGCTCTTGCATGCAGCCCTCCTTCATGTGATATCAATAGGATAATCTAAATAAGGCAGAATATTCTATGTGGACATTCATTTGTGTATCAGTAATTAATTTTTTATGGAATTTGAGAAGTTTCAGACATACAAAGGTAAAAATGCTGGCCACGGCTGCGCAAATCTCCTGTGCCACTAATATTAAAATATGAGCACTCTTCAACGTTATTGTTTGACAACCAGAGACTCAGAATCATTGGATAAAGTACTTTACAAAAATTGATTAACGATGTTTCCTGAAAGTCGTCGTTCCTGTCAGTGACAAGGAACGTTCAAATCGTTGTGTCTAAATCCTGCAATTTCAAGGAAAGTCAGCTGCTCACTATTTCGTGAAATCTTCTCGATAGTAAAGTTTAAGATCATACTAACTAGTGTACTTTGCCGAGAGTTTCTGTGAAAAGTAAATTTGTAATTTTCTCTTAGTAAATCCACAACAGGCAAGTCAAACCTCAACTTTGTATAATTGAAAATTTTACGTTTTAGAAATTTTACTTCTCTCTTAGTAAACATGTTTGTTTACAATCATGTTTCCGTATTCCGTTGATTGACATACGAAGGAAGAGGTTTATGTATGAACGTTTTACGTTTTGTACGTTTAAGTTGGGTTGTGTTAAGTAACGTTTAAGTTATTTTGTAAGTTTATATTTAAAGCAATCCTATTCATTTAGAAAATTGTCAATTTCTACGTCAGTTGAAATACAATTTTCCGTTTGTATTCGAACTTGGCCAAAAAACGCACTGACAAAAAAGTCAGTGGTGAAGAAGTTGCATTGTTCAGCAAACAATTTCCCCAAATGTACAGAATACAGCATTCAGCATACAACTTTGATATAGTACCAATAAAAAGGTGAACATTACAAGCACAAAAATTTCAGTAATGCAAGTTTAACAACGAGAATTTCATATTTTTTCAATCAATGTTATCAACGAAACAATGCAAGCAGACATTTTACACAAAATATCTAGTTCGTTTCGGCTCTTCGCAAGTCATGAAGAGTGCAATACACAAATAGTTTTGAAGGTTTTCAAAGTTCAGGACGTCCGGGAGTTGAGTTTCTCCCTAATTTCTTAAGTCTTAATTAAGTCTTCATTACTAGAAGAATGCTATACATTTGTGCCGATCTCCTACGTAAAATCAACGAATTGAGTCCAGAGAACTAACAAAGTCTGGAAATAGACTATCGATATCTGAGAAATATACCAGATTTGGAATGCGTTACGTATGTTTGGAAGAAGAAGAACAAAATTAGGTTAATGTTAGCAAAATTAGGCAAAAATTACCCTCTTTTAGGTGAGCGGGTCCATATTTAGATATCAAGTACAGTGGAAAACAGTTAAGACGAAATTGAAAAAACGGAATTTTTTTCACCTTAACCGAATTTCGTCTTAACTGTACCACGCGATGTGAAAATTCAAAGTCGCGATAGCAGATATTCAAGACTATACCCCTACATTTGTAATTTATTACATTATAAAGTAATTAAGTTTGGATTTCCGTGTATTAACATGTAACACACATATCCATAAATGCATAAAATAGATTAAGTATTGTGCATAAAATTCGGAAATTTTCCTTTGCACCGTCAATTTTATTAGCGTGTTGTCGAGATATTCTTCTATGTCGTCGACTGTTTGATTCATTTTGCCGTTAGAGCCTTAAAACCAGAGATTCGGAGCACCTCATTTTTTTGGTTGCTCCGCTCCTGCTCCGCTCCGGCAATATTTGCCTGCTCCAGCTCCGCTCCGCGCTCCGCTCCAGATGCTCCGGCATATCATACAATTTATTAGTGAACAGAAATAAACAGCACGATCTTCTCAACGAACTTTCTTGCGAAAAATATTTTAGTCTCTATTTACTATATAAAGCAGGATTGTGTACAGTAACTCGTCTTTCATACAAACGCAATGATTGTCAAAAATTATTGTTAAGGCTACGGTATACACAAACGCCTTATGGAAGAATAACATAGGGAATTGGTTCAGGTGATATCTCAGAAATACGTCCATATTTATACGAACAATATTGACAGTAATGTTAGCAACACTAATATCTAGTACACCTGGAACACACTTTTATTTTTTAAAAAATGAAATGTGTCAATGTGAATCATGTGAAAATTTTGTAACCTTTTTAAATAAACGATTAAACGAAAATCGGGCCTCGAGCTGCATTAGTATTTATTTTTCTGAATTTTGCTGCAAAGAAAACTGAAATCGGACAATTATTTTTCAAGGAAACATGTGAAAACTTCTTTAAGAAATATAAGATTTCAGCCCTCCGTACTGTAATGCCACAGACGTTTTCTTGATAACTACGTGTCCGATTTCAGATTTATTCGCAGCAATTCAGGCTATAAATACTTATTGCCCGATTTTCGTTTTTTTTTGGTTTATTTAAAAAGTTGAAAACTTTAAGAGACATTGCAAATTCCAATTTGAGCTCTTTTGAAAAAGTGCGCTCCAGTTGCACGAGATACTAGTGTTGCTAACATTGCTGTCAAAATTGTTCTTTGAAATATGGACGTATTTCCAAGATATTACCTGAACCAATTCCCCATGTAATTTTTCCATAAGGCGACTGTGTATACGGTGGCCTTAGTGCTGAAAAAATAAGCGTACCCAGGGTGGTAGGGTGTCTTTCCCCACTAGCACCCAATTTTTTCCGTAGCGACGAAATGTAAAAAAAAATCGAATTAACCCCTAACCTTCCAGGACTTCTCCGAACCGAAATCCTAGGTACGGCGCTGATTTTGAGTACTTTTTAAATTTATCAAAGATGGAATTACCTTTAAATATTACATTAAGGCCGGAGCAGTGGAGCAAAGGAAATTTCGCTGCTCCGGCTCCGCTCCTGCTCCGGGCAAAAACCCCTTGCTCCACTGCTCCGAGCTCCAGCTCCGCTCCGAAACTCTGCTTAAAACTACATAAATCTGCTTATATAGTTGAAATACTGTCGCAATTCTGATGTAGTGGGTACAGGAACTAGAAAGTCGACATCATCATCATCACTATCTTCGCATTTTTAAAAGCTATGCCGTTTCTTTTAAAGAAACTTCCCACCAAACTGAATTCGCAGTGAATTCAGTTTGCGTTGCATAAACACTAGCTTCTCCATTAATACAAGTCCTGATGAGGGAGCGTTTTGTGACCTAGCTTATGTAATCCAACAAGCAATGCAGCCTCCAACTCTTCGTGTTTGGTTTTTCTCGTTCATTTCCTATCTGGCTCGAACATATTTCGCTCATTGATATTGTTATAATTGCGTCTCTGTTCGTTACAGTCGTTGACAACGTGGAGTTAGCGATTCCGAACTCTTGACAGATGTCGAATTTCGATCTGTGATTTTCATCTACTGCCTTAATAAGCTCCATTACACATTTTGAATACGGCAAGGGTAACTCGAGGCGTTCAAGCCGAAAAAAAGTTACTGTGTCGCTCTTTCGAGACGCGAAATTTTTCGTCTTCATATTTTGCTTCGTCTTAAGAGAAGAAAAACGTATGTAAAGAGATAGGACTTTGTGGGGACCGGAATGTTTTTCGTCTTAACCGATTTTTCGTCTTAACAGTTTTCATCTTAACCGGTTTCCACTGTACATTTATGCTAAGCTCCTACGAAATGTCAACGAATTGGGTCCAGGGAACTAGCGAAGTTGGGTAAAAAAACAACAACCTATATTTGAGAAATATACCAGATATGGGAATGCGTTACGAATTTGGATGACAATAACAAAATTAGATTAATGTTGGCAAAATTAGGCAAAAATTACCTTATTTTACATGAGGTCGTGTTCAGATATCAAGTACCAAATTTTGGTAGCGACTACTAATTTCAGCACGCTCGTGGATCACCCAATCTTGGTACCCGTTTGTACAGTTTAGTATACTATGCCTAAAGAAAAGTGCACGACAAAGAAGATACTTATAGATAAGGTAAAAATAGTCATACCAAATACCTTTTAAGTCATTATTTCCGATTTCACAGTCCGATTCCAACAGTAGATATAACATGCTCCCACGTTACAAAATTTCCCGACCGCAATTGACGACCCCAATTCGTCATACCTATAGGTGATCTACGGAGTTTTCTAGTATAGCCTAATGCCCAGAAAATTCCTTATCGTTCAAGCTTCGTTGGGCGGGCTTTCTAAAAAAAGGAAAAGAAAAACCCAAATGTTCAAGTTTACGACATATTTTTATTTTATTTTTCTTATTTTTGCAGTCGACCGTGAGCGGGGCGTGGCGAAACCCCTTTCTCAAGCTCAGTTGTCTCGACCTGCAGCGCCACCCTCGACGCCAGCTCCAACGGGGCAGGTTGCGCCACCCAACGAAAGCGAAAGCCGCCCCAAGACCGCCGTAGCCGCCGCTATGTCGCCACGCACGCCTGAAAATCAGGTGACGGTGACGCCGGAAACGGTCGTCCGGCGACGCAAAAGTCCTACGACGCCAGTGACATGTCGTAGCGGCAGCCCCAGGCAACCAGAGCAGCCTATCAGTAAGGAGGCGGAGCCTCTAGGGAGTGGTTTAGCGATCCACGATGGCGATGGCGGCCTGGAGGTCACCGAACACTCTTTTTCGTCGAGGTCAAGTCTCGTCCGCCAGGAGGCTGTTCAAGGCCGACCGGTTCGAGTTACGTCATCGCAAAATGGGTTGTGCGAAACGAAGGAGACGACCGGAGCGCCAACCACGCCTTCCGCTGATGATGCGCGTGAAGGTGAGGAGGCAGACGTACCCAGTGACCCGGGATTCGCCAGCGCCGACCCACCGATAGTGAAAGGTAACCAGGGCTTTTTGTCCAAGATTAATTATTCGTGAGTTATCTCGCGAATTGTTAACGAGCCAGCCAGAGTTAGACTGCGTTTTTTTTTGCTCTTTTTTGACCTCCATCGCTGGAGTGAGGTGATTTATGCGCGGGACGGATTACAGTGTTGGTTGCGAAAGAAAGATCAGACAAAGTTCGAGTGCTGGCGATTTGAGCGAAGTTTTTTTAGAAATGGTGTGGAAAATTTTGCTGCGAATGGGCAGCTTTGTTGGCGATTCTAGAAAAGGTTGGAGTCGAAAAAAAAGTGTTATTAATCGTTCATTTTAGTTATTCTTTGAGATATTCATTGTAATTTGGGGGATTTAGTGTAATTTTAAGGATTAAGAAAATTAATCGGGCGTAGGCTTTCGCCTATTGCCTTCTCTTATATTATTATAAGTATTAAATTATAATCCTTAAAGTTATTTTTGGCAGCTTTAACTAATTTAACTTTATTTTTGTTTCATGGTTAAAATAAATTGGAGCTTTCGCGAAGTTTCTTAGAAATTGCATGAAAGATTTTGCTGCGAATGCACAGATTCGTTGGCGATTCTAGAAAAGTTGGTTGAAAAGTGTACATTAATCGTTTACATTAATTGTAACTATTTGAGGACAAAGATCGGACAAAGTTTGAGCGCTGGTGATTTGAGCCAAGTTTTTTTAGAAATTGCGTGGAAGATTTTGCTAGGAATCAGCAGCTTTTTTCGGCGATTTCGGAAAAAGGTTTGAGGTATAAAGAAAAGTGTATATTAATCGTTTAATTTAGTTCTAATTCTTTGGGAGATTAATTGTAATTTAGGGGATTTGTTGTAATTTTAAGGATTAATTTGTAGCTTTAAGGATTAATTGTAATATATTACATTATGATCTTTAAAGTTACTTTTTGCAGCTTTTAGTTAATTTAACTTTATTTTTATTTCATGTTTAAAATAAATTTGGAGCTTTGGCGAAATTTTTTAGAAATTGCATGGAAGATTTTGCTGCGAATGCACAGATTCTGTTGGCGATTCTAGAAAAGTTGGTTGAAAAGTGTACATTAATCGTTTTCTTTAATTGTAACTCACCGAACTGTCCCTACCAAATATTATATGCTCTCTATTTATGCAAGTTAGAACCTAAAACTGGTTAACTTTAAAAGGAAAATTGAAAAGAAAACTCCAGTTTGTTAATGTTCCCCCCTCTTTTCGTCCAAGAAGTGTAGAAGTTGCAACGGCTAATAATAAATGTAACCGTCAATAGGCTGCGCCTACGATGGTTTCGAATCTTTTTTAAAAAAAGTAACTCTTTGGGGAATTAGTTGTAAATTTGGGGATGTATTGTAATTTCGCGGGTTGATGGTACCTGTGTGGATTCATTGTAATTAGTATCATTGTACTTTTGTAGTTATCATTTTGAAGTAATTTTTGGCATCTTTTTTTAATGAGTATCCAGCGTAGGCTCGCGCCTATTGCCGCTTACTTTATTCCGAACATTCGATTGTACAGTACATTAAAAGTCAGGAATAATCATTTATTGGCATCTTTGCCATAATTTTGGCATCTTTGATAAGCTTAAGTGTATTTACTTCTTTGAAAAACTGAAGTACAACGCATTTTGCAGATTGGCGAAGTTTCTTAGAAATTGCGTGAAGAATTCTGCTGCTAATGCACATCTTTGTAGGCGATTCTAGAAAAGGTTGGAGTGATAAAGAAAAGCGTACATTAATCGTTTACTTTACTTGTAATTCTTTTCGAGATTATTTGTAATTTGGAGGACTTGTTGTAATTTGGGGGATTGATTGTAATTAATTTCATTATAATTTTTAAGTGATTTTTCACAGCTCTATTAAATCTAATTTATTTTAATTTTAATGTAAACGTGGCAGCTTTGGAGAAGTAACATCGCGTAAAAGATTTTGCTGCACATGTGCAGATTCGTTGGTGATTCTAGAGAATCTTAAACGAACAATGTATACATTAATCGTTTACTTTAATTGTAACTGTTTGGAGGATTAATTCTAATCAAATTTATTTCAATTTTTTAGTAATAATTTTTACAGTTATTTTTGGCAGATTTGGTGGAGTTAAATTTATTTTATATTTAAAGTAAATTTGGCGGCTTTGGCGAAGTTTCGTAGAAATCGCGTGGAGGTTTGCTGTGAATATACAGATTCGCTGGCGATTCTAGGAAAGATTGGATGAAGAGTGTACATTAATCGTTTACTTCAATTGTAACTCTTTCGTGGATTAATTGTAAATTTGTGGAATTTATTGTAATTTTAGGTAGTTTACTTCATTTGTAATTCTTTTGGGGAGTAATTGTATGAATAATTTGGGAATTAATTGTAATTTTGTTTTTTCATTTGTAATTGATTTCTTGGTATTTTTTTACAATACTCTTAAAGTTAAAGTACAATTTCTTTTTTAAGTTAAGTGATTGGAAGTAATTATTACACCTTCTGTTCGGTACCGTGCGACTGCAAGACAATTGCTGTCGTGCACTTGAACGTGATATTAAAGGGCAATAGACACCTAAAAACAACGTTGTTTTATAAAAAAGAGCAAAAAATCTAGTTTCCAGATATATGTTTCTTTTTCCCAGGAGCGAAATAATAACGAAGATACTTAGAAAATAAGAAATCAGACATTCAAATCTAGCAATTTTGCCATTGGCCGGGCCCGGTCACGTGGTCCTGTGACGTAGTCAGCGGGAACCAGGCTACCAGTCGCACCATCGTCTCGCTACAGAAGTGTGTTTTGCTGGTAAACAACTTCAAAGGCAAGGATTATATCAGCTATACGGAACATTATAGTCATAGTTTCTATAGATCTTTAGATATGTATAGACTAAAGGCATGATTACTGTACAAAGAAATACTGTAATACAAATAGCACCCGCGAAATACTTACGCAAATAGGCCTACTGAGATCTCAACCTCCCAGGTAAAGCTTTCCACCTTTGTAACTTCCACTTGAAGCAAAAATACAATAAAAAAAGACCTCCGCATAAGATAAGAATAACTTTTTATTAAATGAGACAGAAGACCCCTCAAGTTCATAGTTTCTAACATCGTAAAAATTTAATTACTCCATGTTATTGTGTTTATATTGCCAGTTTTTTTTTTTTTTTTTTTATTGAATTGGCCCGCGTAGGCTTGCGCCTATTGCCGGCATTTGTCCGTACAGAAAAATTGCACTTTAACAAATATCCAATAACATTAGGGGAAGATGTAACTTAAACAACAACACTGAATGTGCTAGGCACAATCAGTGGGTAGGGGAGGTAAGATAAGGGAAGAAGGGGAGCAGGGTTCAGGTAGGGTG
>JAHZNP010001588.1:0-17413 GCA_020615345.1 Triops cancriformis | reverse complement strand
CAGAGATGGGCGGATCGTGATCCAAAATTGCTTTAGATCACTTCGGATCAAAAAACGGATCATTTGATCCGTGATCCATGATCCGTTATACGGATCGTGATCCGAGAATTGATCTATGACCATGGGTCAGTTTTTCGGATCATGGTCCGCATAAGTGGATCACGGATCATGATCCGTGATCCGAATTTAGTAACGACGGATCATGATCCGTGACCCGTGATCCAATTACGCGGATCACGATCCGTGATCCGTGATCTAACAATGCGGATCACGATCCGTGATCCATGTTCTAACTGCACGAATCGTGATCCGACAATTGGTCCGCAAATCACACGCGCTAATTGCTTGCCTATACTCTATGAGTCACATAGCGACGCTGAGCTACCAAATTCAAGCTAGATATGCCTTTCCTAGTCTCGAGAAGAGAATATTAAAAATAAGAGATGTCATTCGTATTGGACGTGTCTATACAGTCTCGCACTTCTACGTCGTCAATATTTTTCTTCTACATTCTTGTTGAATAAAGGATTTCCCTTTATCATAGCTACCGTTTTAAACGGGTGTCAATAGAAAAATATTTCTAAAAACTTTTGAAAAAGGTCCGATTATCGTAAAAACGGATAATGGATCACGGATCACGGATCGTGGTCCGGTTCACACAGTGATCCGAGAATCGCAAAAGCGGATCACGGATCATTTTTCTCACAGAGGTATACAGAGAGAGCATCCCGTGTTAAAAAGTTGTGGCCAAGAAAAGAATGGAAAAGGAGGAGTTGAAAAGTGGATCCGATGAGCGGAAGTGGAGCCGACGAGCTGATTGGCTGGAAAAAAGGGGGTCAACACTGGTCCAGCGTACAGAATCAAATTTTCAGGTTTCCCGCCTTGAAAAAGGCGTTGGTCAGCAATATTCGCCCACCCCTTCCTCTCTTGGGACTAGCCTGGGGCTTTCGAAACTGGCCACAAAAGGTCCATAAGGAAGAGGCTGAATGTTCTCTCTGTATACCTCTGTGATTTTTCTTGCCTATGGATCACGGATCACGATCCGAAATGTGGGATCCGGATCACGAAATGAACCGAGCATTGGGAAAACGGATCACGGATCATGGATCGTGATCCGTGCTAACACGTAGAAACGGATCGGATCGTGATCCGATCCGATCCGTAGACGTGTGTATTTTGCCCATCTCTGCCCATGAGATAATCTCAGGAGTATAGGAAGGTATGAGGTCAGGGTAGGTATACATAGAACAATTGACACAAGGGACTTTTTTTAGAAGACAATTAACATGGGGACATCTTAGAAGGGACGTTTGGCAAGGAGGACATCTCCGAATTTCCGATAAGTAGTAAAGCATGCCAAAAGGAAGAACGAGTAATTTTTGGTGTTTAACTCAGAAGAATGCACGAGACGCACTTCAGCCTCTCGAAATGTCCTTTTTTTAAGAAAGAATCGCGAAAGAAGTGTCCTTCTGCAGTGATGTTATTATTTTTGGACAAAGTTTTCGTTTTCCATGTAATCTAATCAAGACCGTAAGCTTTTGTGAGGACTTCGAACTGACAATTGTATAAAGGTATTATTCGTCGATTCAGGCATCAGTCCTTTTTTAATTGAAAAGGTAATTTACGAAACGTACTATGTCGGTCTTAAGATAGATAAACATAGCTGGAATGTTGGCAGACGTCCAAGCATGTTTCATTAAAAAGAGGCTAAGGTTACCGTTTCTTTTGTGTGAGCGTTATGGAAAATAGAAAAAGACTGGGTTCCAAGGTTACCTTTCTAATAATTATGTACGTGTTCATACTTTTTTTCTCTTTTTTCTTCTTCCTTTTTCTTTGTCGGAGAACAGGTGGGCGATATGATCTCGGTGATTGACATGCCACCCCCGGAAGAGAGCGTTTGGTGGCGCGGCAAACGGGGTTTTGATGTCGGTTTCTTTCCGTCAGAGTGCGTGCGTTTGATTGGCGACAAAGTGCCCAAGGGCCTACCCTTGGCCCCGCCTGCGTCGGCCTCCCCCATCTTGTCGCATTCCGCCCCCTCCTCGCTGCCCCCTTTTAACCCTACCGTCGCGTCCTCTGCGGTGGCGTCCTCGGCAGTAGTCACAGCCAGCGCCGCCCTAGCGACCGCCCACGAAGGAGGAATGGAACTCAAACGGCAAAGCAGCAGTTCTTTGCAGTTACCTGCCAAACCGGTGCTGCGCAAACATGGCAAACTCATTTCTTTCTTCAGGTAGCGTATAAACTGTCATTACCGTTTATTGCAATGAGAAAAAGTCACTAATGGAACGAACATCAACCAACTGAAACTTGGTGTTTACAAAAAACGGGACGGACGTAATATGAATTGCTTGCTGTTTGTACCAGGTTTTTATGCACTTCAAGCGGTAATCGTACCAAGAAAGTCGCCTCTTCTTGGCTTAAGATAATTTAATTTTAAGAATATTAATAATGTACTTTTTAAAAAGTATATTCAGCTGCGTTTCCTAATATAATAATGATAATTGATTTGAACTGAACCATTATGGGAAACCCATGACTAGAATTTCCAAATGTTATTCGCCCATAAGAGGTTTGTGTGTACCCGGACCTTAAGCAAAGCAGAGAAGAGGAGATGAAGCGCATTACACAATCGCAGAATTGGCCAAAATAAAAAATTACAACAGGAAAATTAACACTATGAAAAGCTGACCTCGAGTGTTCGTAAAAAATGGGTACGAAAGATCAGTAGTTTACTTTACCGCTGTACCTGATTTTCATGTGTTTTGACGTTTTTAATTACATGGTGTTATGTTTCTTTCATTTTAATGTCAAGCAATTCGATCTAATGTAAACCAATGATATCACAAGCAAGTACAGCCAAAGATTTTAAATAAGGTAGCAGGAAGAAAATCTCAATAGTTTGTTAACAAAAAAAGGATACGGCAGCTGTGGTGTGAAATGTAGCTTGTGTACTACTTTTGTACGAACGGGAAAGTGCACTTGCACTTAATGGTGGCGGTTTTCCTTCTATTTTTCCCCCTTGAGAAGCGCAGACGAAGGGACCTTTCTTTTCAGTATTAGGTTACCTTGACCACCATCAAGGACGCAAGCACATGACGCGTCAAAAGATGGAAATTTATATCCGTCTGCGCGGGGAGGGATTTGGCTTGAGGAAGTGGAAGCTGCTTTTTTTTCTTGTTTATGAAGTTATATTGGTGCGCTAAATGTAGCCGTCTAGCATCTTCGGGGAGGAGATTAGAAAAAGGGATGTGCTAAATAGGATACGTGGCTTGGCTGAGCGTACCAGCAAGTTTATTTGGATTAGGGGTATAAAAGTAGACAAACTTTGCGTGTTTTTGGGCTTCCTTGAAGCCCTGTTGAGCCTTTTTTTATGGCAGACAGCTCTGTAGCGGATTTGTAAGTCAAGCCCAAGACCTTTACATGGGTGAATCAATCAGTAAGCCGTTGAATTCAAGATGTCGATTTATTGCAGATTCGTTTTACGATGACTTCGGTTGAGAGGGCTGCTTTCGTGGTTTTAGGGTTTTATTGGAGTTGTTTTATTTTCTCAGTTTTTCGGTTTCGTTTCGCACGCGATTGTTGAAGTAAAATCTGTTCTAATGTCCCGATTCGACCCAAAATTGAATTCTTGTACGGCAGATTCGACGTACGATTGTGATTGGGAGTCCAACAAGCTTTCTAAGCTGCCCAGGACACTCGGTTTACGATGGAATTTAGGCAAAATTAGTCTACTGTGTAAACATAGCGAATAGTAATCGTAGAGCGTCAGAACCTGAAATGAATTGTTGCAGGGATAAGAAGCGAAGTTTGGATTATTCGACGTTTCCAAAGAGAAAGGAACAGTTTGGGGAAGGAGAAAGAAAATATTATCGTACGTAGTGTTGTGCTTAACGGGAAAAGACCAACACATGTGTGTGAAATAGGCAAGACGTGGGGGGTTGATGAGGGGTGAGTTTTGGGCCATTTGTCTTTCAATTTCAGTTGTCAGAAACTGTTTTACATGAATCTGACAAGCTGCGCAGCATCCCGTCGAGCTGAAACTGTTGATGAACTAATTGAACCTTCACTCTTTGTTGATCTTGATGCAGTATTGAACTGAGACTGCAGGCCTTAATGTTTTAGTTTTTTTTTATACAGTTTCACACCAAACTTGTTTTAACACTTGTAGTAATTTTTGAAGTTTTCTTTCATTTTTCTTCCATTTATTTATTTGTTAGAATTATTACAGTCGAAACTCTTATTTCTTATTACTTTTAATTGTAAAAGTGTTGGCTTTTTTGTGTGTACATTTAGATCTAGTTGGTTATTGATCATTCATCTATTTATTTATTTCCCTGATTGTGTTTAGCCCTTTTAGTTTGTTTGACCTGTTTTTTTCACTATTTATTAACTTTTCTAGTTTTTTTATTTTTATTCAATTTCTTCAATTATTTTTTTGCTTTTAATTGTGCTAATTTTGGCTCTTTTTGTTTTCTTGGCTACATTGAAATCTGTTCTGTTGTTTATTTATTTCCTTATTTGTGTTTAGCCCTTTTAGTTTTTTTGAAGTTGTTTTTACACTTCCTTAACGTTTCTAGCTTTCTTTCATTTCTGTTCACTTTGTAACTTATTACAATGGAAACTCAATATTTTCTTGCTTTTAATTGTAAAAATGTTGGCTCTTTTCATTCCGTGTGCATAAAACTATTTTGTTATTTATTTATTCACTGTTTATTTTCTTCGTTGTGCTTTAGCTCTTTTTAGTTTTAAGATTTTTTTTAATGTTAAGATTTTTTAGTTCAGTTTCTTTTCGTTTCATGTGTCTGCCTTTTTTCTTTATTTTCTGAAAAAAAATTCTGGCATCAACTCGTTCGAGGTTGACGGCACCCAAACTTTAAAAATTCATCGTGTGTGGAAAGTTTTCTTTCCAGCTCGTAACTGGTTTTTTGGCGTTGACCATTCATCCAGCGACTCCGTTAACGATTTTATGGAAAGCAAGCCCGTATATCGACATACGCTCACATGTGGTGAAATTTCCCCCGTCTCAGGGCTTTGGAGGCAGGCAGGAGCCTCCAATTCATTGCCAGTTTTCGCCTGGGAAAAAAAAGATTTCTTTTCGCGTTTCCCTCTCCCTGCTGCGACGAGCGTTTTCGAATGAAGCGTTTCTCGCCCATATAAGGCCAACGCCAAGACAGGTGAAGAAGAGACACCTGAGGCTCTTCCTTGCCACATTTTCTTTGCTCTGGGCCGGTTGCGGCTCCCTTCCTCCGTTAGCCATGTAATGCACATAAAAAGGAGAAGAAGCAGAAGAGAAAACTTGTCTTCTTGCCAAAACTGCATCTCGACTTGGGATGCTGGCATTGAGCAACCTGTCTCTTTCCCTGTGGCTGGGCCATAGTTAGTGTTGGGGGGCGGATTTGTGGCCCGCCTTGCGATCGGTATGTCCGGGCCGCGAAGGTCGTCGGGACGTCGAAGTATCGTAGAGCGAGATGGTTCTCTTGCGCAAGCGATTTCGGGGGAAATTGAATTAGTCTTCAAATTGTAATCGTTTTCCAAAGCCGATGAGAACGGCCCAAGAAAAATTCCCGAAGTTGAGGTGATTGGGGTCGTAAAATGACCCCCGAAGCGCTTTCGAGGTCAGAATAGTGAACGTTAAGCGAATCTGGCGTAAAATGTGTTCATTCTTTAAAAAAGTTGTGTCGAGTCCCATTTTTCGTAACGTTTACGCGAAAATTTGCGACAACTTGGCTGTAAATCGTATTTGTGGTGAGTTTCAAAAGATCCTAGGCTGAGTTTCCACTACTTTATTTTGGATGGATTTTCTCAAAAAAGGTCGTAAAACACCATCACAATTCAATAAAGGATCGGAAGTTGAATCGTATGTGACTCATCGTAATTGAGATCGACCGTGGCGAAAGTATGTCGTCAAGAGAAATGTCATTCCAAGTCGGACGACGTTTTCTAGTTTCGGTTGAACATTTTGACGTGAGTTATTTCCGTCTTTGGGAGAGTTTCACGTTGCGGAACCAATCATTCGTAAACCGAGTCGTCCCCTAAATAAAAACTATTTTCAAGTCAGATGAGTGTAGTAAACTGAACCTGTACGGAAGTTCAATTCAAAAGTAACTTTAAGACACACTGTTTCAGCGATTTTAGTCGAAGCTAGAAATTGGGTTGCAGACCAAACCGGTGTCAGTTTCTTCCTGTTCAGGAGCCATCGTAAATCGAGTCTTTCTTCGGAAACGTCAGTTAACATTGAAAATTTCAATCGCGGATCAAACGCTTTTTACTTTTCCCAAATCTAGCGTCAGTTAAATCTTTTGGTAGATTTGACTCGCAGATCAGACTGCCTGTCCTCAAAATTTCATCGTACATCGAGTCTGTGGC
Source organism: Triops cancriformis (assembly GCA_020615345.1). Classification (NCBI taxonomy): domain Eukaryota; kingdom Metazoa; phylum Arthropoda; class Branchiopoda; order Notostraca; family Triopsidae; genus Triops; species Triops cancriformis. The sequence continues at coordinate 11,050 of JAHZNP010001588.1, read as the reverse complement.
CCGTAAACCCTGACAAAGTGGAATTTCTCTCCCATTACTAGCGTTTGCCTTTCTAAAAAAAAAGTTTAATTAATTGAGCATGTTGTGGGGACACGCGTACCAGTTTCAAGGCACCATCGCAAAGGGAGGCTTTTCCCTCACAAGCCTATCGTTAGGCGAACCTGAGGTCGCTGAACGCTTGCCAAGACGCCGCAGTTCGTCGCAGATCGAGTCTTTCCGAAAATAATAGCCGTAGAAAATTGAATTCCTCGTCACTAAATGCTAGGGAATAAATTTGTCACGTGAAATTGAACGATTTTATTTCGAAAACTCATCGAACATTGAAAATATGTGCAATTTAATTTACGTGACGTCTCTAGATAACAATTCAGACGTATTTAGGAAGGGGAAAAATAGTTTTACAAAATATACTGTTCAGTAAAGTGATCCTAAATTTTGTTTTGCGTGGAATTTCTGTTAGAACTAAAACTTTAATTTTTGTTTTATTCTTTTTTTCTCTTTTCATTCATTTCTCATCCTATTTATTTAGTGTATTGTGATTCTTCTTCCGTTTTCCAATGTTTACTTTCATTTCTTACTTTATTGAGTTATTTTTTATTTAGCTGAATTATTTCTTTTTAACTGATCATTTCGTATTTAACTGGTTTTTTTATTTATTCCCGACGTAGGCTGACGCCTATTGTTGGTAGCGTAGGTTAACTGTATATTGTTGTCAACACTTATATAAAACAAATCACAAAAACCGGGGAAACACGGGAAGGGGATAAAAAAGGAAACTTTTTAACTGAATTATTTCTTAATTAATTGAATTATTTGTTATTTACTTGAACATTTCTTACTTTATTGAATTACTTATTATTTCACTAAATTATTTCTTATCTAATCAAATTTTTGTTATTCAACCATCGTAGGCATAGCCTAGTGTACGGTTACATTTGTTGAAACAAAATCATTATTAATACGTTTCCGTCAGAGACATAGAAGAAGGTAACTTTGAATTGAATCGAATATTTTTTTCTTTTATTGAATTTATTGTATTTATTTTTTAAATCGACAAGGGTATGAAAAGTCCAAAGATCGTCGAGCGAATTCATCGTAAGGTGAGGGTTGTGTTACTGTCCCCAGCTCGTTCGCGTGCTGCGCGTATGTGTAAGCGTGTGTGTGTGTATTGGTCGGGGGGTGTTTTGCAGCGTGTTAAGTGAAAAGGGAAGACGGAAAAGTTGAAAGCGCGTCCGAAGAATGAGGTTCGGCAAAAGGAGTGGAATAAAGCCACAGACAAGAGAGACAAGGACGAAAGGAGGCCAAAGAGAGAGAGAAGAGAGCGAGAGTCTGTTTTTGGAGGGCCTGTAATTTCCAGTCAGTCCGAATTTCACATGTGGGCAGGGCAGAAGAGTTCTTGGGGAGCACTTGAAAATTGTGACCTTTTCCGTTTGACCTTCCGTCATATTTCATGCAATTTGGGTCTCACTGCTCCCACCGTGCTTCCTCACGCAATTTCGCCCCCCCCCCAAGTGATGGAATTTTGAAATTGAACGTTATTTCGCTGACTTTCGGCGTCCCAGTGGAAAATACTCCCCGAATTGAAGTGCATTGATCGATTCTGTTTTTTTGTAGTTTTTACGTGGGTATTAGGAAAGTGTATGGGGTGCAATGAAATGGGAGTGTGATATGTGAAGATTTGACACGTTGAATTGTGGCAAAATTGAAAGGCAATGACTGTGATGGCTTCGCTTCATAGGAGTTTTATCTTGTCCCGGCCTTCACGTCGAAAATTGAAGCAATCGGGGATTCTGAAGGAGCGCGTTTTTGGCTGTGATTTGGGCGAGCATTTATTGAACTCGGGCCGAGATGGTAAACAACAACAGCAAAAAAATGGGAGAGGGTAAAGTGTGGGAGGAGAAACAGAAAGTGAATGTTTTGTTTTGTTTTAGTGCCCTTGGTGCTGAAATGCTGCGCAGAGTTCATCGAAACGCACGGAATTGTCGATGGCATTTACAGATTGTCGGGCGTCACGTCCAATATCCAAAAACTCAGGTAAGAATGACACTTGTCAAAATTTGTCTTCTTTGTGGATTTTCGCGTGAATATTCGTCGAGGGGCCCGGTGATTGATGACGCGGAATTGCGATGACTGAAAAGAAATGAGAGGTTTTGGTGGTTGCTGTGCACACAAGACTTTGTACTGTTGAAGGGGAAAATAAGGAGTTTTTGTAAATAAAAGTGTAATATTATTCTTGCATGTGTGAAAAGCTTAATATAGCGTTTGTGTAAATTTATCGCTTCGTTTTTTTTGCAAATTGGGTAAGTGACGAGTGATGGATGACCCATCGAGAGAAAAAAACATGGGAGGTGTCTTTTTAGGTTGAGAGTATGTCTTGCGTTAAAGTCTTCGCCATTACTGTTGTGCTATTTCTTGGATTATTTTTTTCTTAGTTTTTAGTTTTCTTTTGAATACCGGGGTAAACTTTTGCCTACTCGCCTATTTTATCGCACTTTTTCCGTCTAGTTGAGGCATTCTGTTAGATCGATCAAAAGTAATATTAAAACAATCAAATCTTTTGTGATTTTGCCAACGTGGTATTTCTCTATTATACTTTTTTATACGTTGGATTATTTCAGTTCCTGGCGACTCTAAGTTGGGAAAACTTAACTATTTGTACAAGTTAAATAAGCCCCCTACTAAGATTTAGGTTTAAAACACGCTCTCTTTGTGAAAGACGTTACTAACCTGGCTTTTCTGAATGAATCCTTCATTTACTACTCGGGGTTGCTTGAAGTATTTTTTACTGTAAAGTTTTAATTGATATTCCGTAGATTCTTACGAAGAAATATTTGTGGAGAAAAGCAAAGATAGTTTACAATTGTTCAAGGAATCTGTCTGCTGCCTTTTTGGCAAAAATTTTTAATATAGAAAGTTTTTCCACATTAGGTTTTCTAGGTTTTATTAATTTTAATATTTTGGTCGAAAAATTACGAAAATATGCAACAGTTAGGGAAAAATCGTCCACGTAATTCTTTCGTTTCTACCATCTAATTAACGTGAAGTAAGAGAAATTATATAAAGTGTCCATATAAGCTTTAACTTAAACTAACCTAATATTTGCACTCGCTACAGAAAGTTGGGTTCGGGGTTATTAAAAGCGCCCGAAATGAAACGAATGGAACTTAGTGTGTAATTTCGTTAACGGTTTCGCGTAATTTAATATTCGAGCCCTGTTTTGGAAATTAGCCGTGTGCTTCGTATATAATTGTCATTAGGAATGTCGACTTTCCTTGCGTTAGAGCTAGTAAGTACGATTAGCCTATACGACCCCAGAGGCCCCTGACGTCGAGAAATTGGAACGAGACACAGAATGTAGTAGCACTGGGAAAATGTACGCGGTGGCCGCAAATGTTTCTTAAGTTTCATTTAAGAGCGTCTTGAAATTAACTCCTGGAACATTTTTACAATTTAGTATTCGAAAAAAAGTAAGCATTTTCTCCTTATTCTAGTTTAGTACTTCACTTAGGTCATTTGCTCTATGCTGCGAGTTATTATTAGCTACATCTAGGATCTTTAAGTTAAATTTTTGCGAATCTCTTATTTTTGAGTATTCTCAGAAATATATAACGAATCTAACGTTCGATCATGTGTTGAAGACATTTATTTTTTATCTGGTGATTTCATTTATTTTTTGAAAAAAGAATTTTGTTCCACAATATTACAATGTTGTTTTTTTACGCTCGGATTCACAGACATGCGTTTGATGAAGATCGGATCCCCGGTCTGAATGAGGACGAAGCCATCCGGCAAGATATTCACGCCGTATCTTCTCTGCTGAAAATGTACTTCCGGGAGCTGCCAAATCCCTTGTGCACGTACCAGCTCTACGACCAATTTGTCACCGCTGTTCAAGGTCCCGAAGATCTTCGGCTGGCCAAAATGCGTCAGGTGGTCCAACAACTGCCGCCACCGCACTATCGGTAAAAACACCAAAGCCACGCAAAGCTATGTTAACTCCACCCACAAAATGAACGATTGCTTTTTCGTCTTTTTTGCTCCCCATTCTGGATGGGTCTTTTCATTGCTTGTTTCCCTACTCCGTGTCTCCTTTTAACGAAATTAAATTCTCCCTTTATGTTCCTTTTCCACTTTTTTCGCCACATGTCGAAAATTGGGCGTGAGTTTTTGACATTTTGTGGTATTTTTCTTTTTTCGCTTTCCGCTCCCGCTCCTCGTGTTGTATTTTGAAATCTTTCGTTTTTTTCCCTCCCGTCTTTTCTCTGTCCCCATCTGCTTTTCTTTCTGTAATGTTTTGCGTAGTTCTGTTTGCTTTTTTCTTTTCGTTTGTTTCCTTTTCTTCGTTCATATTGCGTTATCATAGCATTGTCTCATTGTATTTATTTAATTACTGTTTGTTTCTCGTGACTATTATTCCGACCATCAACATTATTTTTAGTCATGGCAATAATAGAGCTTGCAGTGACGATGAGCGTGGGATGGTGTTAGAACACGGTTGTTTTAATGCATTCAGTGAATTAATTAAAGATTTTTATGAAAGGACGTTGGAGTATCTGATGCGGCATTTGGCGCTAGTGGCTAGCGAAAGCGAATCGACCGGTATGACAGCCAAGAACGTGGCGATCGTGTGGGCACCCAACCTTTTACGCTGTAAAGAGCTCGAAGTCGGGGGCGTGGCTGCCCTGCAAGGCGTGGGCGTCCAAGCGGTAGTCACGGAATATTTGGTGCGTTTCGTCGACCTCATCTTCAGCGACAAAATCCCAGTACAAGCTCACACTTCCAGTATAGGTAAATAGAGAACACTCAAGTAGCCTTTTTATTACGACATTCAGAAATCTTGACCACGCCTACGCTAGTGGGGTGGACTTCGGGAGTCACGCACCATCTAACCCTTTTCTCGGGTGTTTGAAATTGGGAATAAAGTTTGCTAACGAGTTTTCTTTGATTTTCTTTCGCTGAAGACACGCCCAAGCGGAGTCGCCCCAAGTCATTAGCCATTTCCACGCCCACCAAGTTATTGTCGCTAGAGGAAGCGAGGTTACGAGCTCTGCAAGCGGCCGAGAAGAACGAAAGCAGCTACATAGAAGTTGGTAAGGCAGTGGGTTCAGTTTTCGTGGATAATTTTGGTTCTTTGCTTCGTTGGTGACTCTCATTAGCCCCTGTCGTCTGCGCAGTAATTTTAAAATATTTGCCGTTGTTGAATGTTCAATTTTTTTATCTTTTGTAAAATTCCGTCATTATTTGATATTACTTTTCACCATATTGCAAGCACAGCTGGCTAAATTCAATTCATTGAATCCAATTCATTGCATGAATTTGAATTGAATTTGTCCAAACCAATTTACTTTCTAAATTGGATTGAATTGAATTATGAAGCGATTGAATGTATAGGAATTGGCTTAAAAAAATCATTGAATGGGGAAACATTACTTCAAAATTTTCTTCTTAATTTCGACGCTCCACAACGTCATAAAGAAGGAAAAAACGAAAGAAAAGCTTAAAAGGACTACTTTTGTTCCCTCCTTATCGAGTCACAATTCAGTTTTCACGTCACTTCTTTCACGTCATTTGTCATTCTAACTTGATTTACCTCTGAATTGAATTAGACGCGACTTGAAAATAGCTTGAAATGAATTTAATTGACTTTAACCGATTGTTTTAACGATGTGAACTGAATTAAATTAAATGTTGCAATTCCAAAAATGACGACCTGAACGAAAAAAAACACATTTTGAAATTGAATTGAATTGACTTTCACTGTGCTTGAATTTGCCCAGGTCTGATTGGAAGTCATTATTTTCCCGTCATCTTTTGACAACTTATTTACCAGAACTCTTTCGGTAACTTGATATCTGGAAAGAAAAGAAACCATTCAGTGATAGTTGTACTTACAAAACGTTGGAATTCGTTTGCGTAATTAAAATTCAGTAGGTTCATTTCTAATTCCATTGTTTGATAACTAATTCCACCATATTGGAAGTCCTTGTTTTTCCAGCACTTTCGACGATGTATTGTATTTAACCGGAATTCTTTTAGTAACTCGATTTAATTTTTAAAGACAGCATCGTGATTGGTTTACGCAAAAAAATGTTGGTGTTATTCGCGTAATTAGAATTCAGTAGGTTTATTACTGCGCTCTATCGTTTCGGCTCGTACTAATACCGTTTGGAATGTTTCCAGGTGGAGGCCCGGCGTCTTTACCGCCCAAATACCACACGGTGATTGAACTCCCGGACCGGAAGCGCTCCTTAAAGAACAAGAAGTCGCCCTCGGGCTGGAAATCCTTTTTCGCCAAGGGGCGGAGTCAGAGCAGCACGTCTACGTCGCAAGCGAAAGCGCAGCGCAAGGCGTCGTCCGCCTCGGCCGGTAGTACTGGCCACGTCAGTCGCAAAGACTCCAGCTTAGCGGGCGTGCCAGGGCGCGCCACCGTCACTTACACTCGCCAGCGCTTGCGGCCCGTCAAGAGTGCTGAGTCGCTCGTATCTTCCGCCGCGCCTTCGAATCGCAATTCCATCACCCTCGAATCTCCACCCCCTCCTACCCATCCGGTGAACATCATTGTCTCTCCTGTCCGCACCACAGCGCACCCCATCCCCTTAGCCCCGCCTACCCCGCCGCCCACCCCGCCACCGGTGGCACCCGTGTCGCCCACGGCGACAGTGTCGTCTGAAGCGTCGCGGTGTCACAGTCGCAGCGTCAGCCACGACTCGTACTTCCGGATCCTGAACCTGGCGGTGGTCGGGGGGCGGGAATTATGTTTAGAAGAGGAAGGCAGCGACCTGAGTAAGGATTCGCTGCATTTCATGGAAGAGAATCAGCGATCGTGGTTGTCCTACGCCTCCAACGGCAGCGACGTGCGGTGCAACATGACGTTGGACGACTCGGACCTGAAAGTCATGTCGTCGCGCGAAATGCTGGCCGACCCCGCCCCCCACAAGGCCAGTAGCGACGAAAGCGCGGTCGACGGCTCGCACCCGGACGACCGACACGACCTGGGCGTGGCTAACCCGACCTACGACGCGCTGCCGACCACCACGCCCCTTACCGCCAACCTGCAGCACATCCAAGCGGAGGTTTACCACAACCACCTGGCGTTGGCGGCGTCGCCGTCGCCGGACGACACCGAAGCCCAGATTCCAGATTTGCCGCTGGAAGACGCGTCTCCCGTGTCGCCAAGTCCACTTTTCGCTCGGGGACCGCAGGCTCCGCCTCCGAAGGGGTCTTCGCAGAGCAGCTTCTCGTACGCGGCGGCCACGGTGTCGGAAAACGAAAGTTTTACGCTCCACAGTCCCAGCGAAACGTTGGACACGCCCGAACGGCAGAGTTACTCGCTGTTGGCGGAAATCGACGCCCAAGCCGCGCGTAACGCCTCGTCATGCGACTCCGGTACGGCCGAGACCCAAGCGCTGCTGTCGTACGAGAACCTGCACGTGGAATCCTCGACCTGTAACGATTTGTACGGCAACTTGAGTTTCGATCACAACGACGCCACGCTGGACGACAACGGCGCGTACGAGAACGTAGAGGACGCGACGGACGCGCCAGCTCAAGTTTACGAGAACCTCACCCCGGAATTGGAAGCAGAAGTACCGGGAACTGAACTTGCGTACGAGAAAGTGGAAGCCGAGCCGATACCTTACGAAAACTTCGAACACACTTTAGCTTCTACTAACTTATCACCTACTTTTAAGCAAGAGCTCGCCGCGGAGTTGAGCTACGAGAACGTCGAAGAAAGCCTGACTTACGAAAACGTCGACACTCATTTGGGCGAAATTCCGCATGAAGTCTACGAAAATATCGAATTTCCCAGGGCAGTACTGGCTGCCACGGAACGGAATGGCATTCCCTCCGTATCGCCTGTACCGGTAGGAAGGGTAGAATCTCCGCCGCTGGTACCAGCAGAACCGGTCGTAACCAGGGAAAGTACTGGCATCCAGTCGGTACCGGCCCGGGAAGTGGAAGAAGTAGAGGAGGAAGCAACGAATTACGAAAACGTAGTCATTCCGGGAGAAGTGAACGTATACGAAGACGTCATTCCACCCCCGCCCCTTGTCGAACCCAATACCGAAGAAGTATCGGCCCTGCAGTACCAGCAAGTACAAGTCTTACGCCGGTCCATTCTAGAAGTCAATAGTCTGTTCCTGCCGTCCGAGCCGTCTCGGCCTGCGTCGGAATTAGAGCAGGTTGCGTCGCAGGAAGTCCCACCCACGAGTCAGTTCCCCACCCAGCAGGCGGCAGAACCGATCCTCCGCGTACCTTTGTCCTTGTCCTTGCCGTCATTGGCAGCCTCGTCGGAAAAGGTGGTGAAGACGAACTTCTCCTTGCCGTTAACGCCCACCTCCCCGCCCAGACCGGAACCTCCGCTCGCCGCCTACCAGGAGGTCACGTCCAAACGGAAGATTGAGTCGGAAATCGGGCGGGATTTGCTCCACGCCGGGAAAATGCGCTCCGAGTTGGAACGCGTGCGGCAGGACGAGCCGATGTCCCTCAGCCCCACTTCGGCTCCGCCCCCCTTGCCGATCAAGAAGCGGAATTCCGGTCCCAGTCCCACGGCAGCGTCCACCCAGGAGATGACGCCAGCCTCAGCATCAGGGAAGTCGTCAGTGAGTCCGAGTCACCCGGCGAAGGACGAAAGACGAAAGGAGTCGAAACCGTTGTGGCGGCCGGGCCACGAGCGCAAGGCGAGCGTGAAGGAGCTGCTGAGCAAGTTTGAGACGGAAACGAGTCCCGGCGAGCCGGGCGGTAAGCGACTGGGCCGCGCGACCTCCAACGGCGAGCTCAAAGTCAAAGAAACGCGCTTGGACCGCAAGAGCGAGTCGGAAAACAGTCACTGTTTCGAGGACAAGAATCTCGCGAGCAAGGATTGGTTGTCGCGAACTAAATCGTTAGATCGAATGGTATTGACCACCTTGGATCCGCAGACGGACTTTAACCTCAGCAATATTGACAAGTCCAGTGCCGAACGCTTAAAAGACCATGATGAGGATCAGGCGGAATTTGGGCTCAAAGCGCCCAGTAGCCATGGCGAACCGATCCACGAATCGTTGAAGGATTCGAGCGGGACGTACGGGACGGATACGAGTCCAGTACTGGGCGACTCGGACGTGAAGACGGTGTTACTGTCTGCGAGCGTGGATATCAACGATCCGTGCGCGCGGTTACGCATTGAACGGTACAAAGCGGAGCGGCGTTCCTTTCTGCGCGAAAAATTCAAACCGGAAAGTTTTCGCGGGGAAAAGGATGACGTGTCACAGCGGTTAAAGCAGAAAGCGTCCAGTCCCACGTCGGACGGCAAGGAAACCGCGTCGGTGGTGGATGTAAATAGTTTGAGTAGCGGAGCGGATCCGGTTTCGGTTCCGAGTCCACCGGTGGTGGTTTCGGATTCCAACCCGCCGGGCGTGGAGAAACCGAAAGATCCTGATGTGATTGACGAAGACGTGAACGTTCGGGAACGTGCTGCTCGCTTTGCTCGATCTCAGCCTGTTCATTCGCATCCCAGTGCTAAACGAAAAAAGGAAGACGCGAATCTCTCGTCATCGGAAGAAACGAGCGATCCGCGGGTTCCCGCCTTTTCATCTCCTTCCCCACTCAAATCCGCTTCCATGTCCAGCATCAACAGCGCCAAGTCCCCGCGACGGATCCGTGACATGGCAGCCATGTTTGAAGTCTCCTCGCCATCTAGCTGGAAACCTTAGGACTTGCTTCATCTCCTTTTTTTTACCACGATCTTGCCAAGACGAAAACAAAGCAATTTTTTTTACTTGGAAGAAAACGAAGGAAATTAAGAAGCTAGTTAATGTCTTTTATATGCGTGTCATGAGCTGCAAGTTGGTCTTTAGCTTGACAAGCCGATATTATTAATATTGTTTGATACAAACTGCAAGTATTCCAGGCGATAGGCTCCCAATTTTGTTAACCGTGCGAATAAGAGGACGAAATGAAGAATTTGAACCAAAGGAAATTTTGCTGCCTTCTGAACAAGTTGTGTGAATGTTGAAGATTCTTGTGTTGTCGCCATTCTTTTCTTGCTCTCTAATGCCCTGTACTTTTCATCCAACTCTTCCTACGCGTATGTCTTTTCTCGGCGTCTTCTCTGTATAGCCTATATAGAACGTTCAAGACAACCGTGATCGTGAAGCGTGTGTTCATTGCTAAAAAGAGAATGGGGGGATAAGCCAAGGGAGATAAAGCGAGACTGGCACAATATGGCTTTTTATATAATTCCATCCAGTGTGGTTTCCCCTATTCATTGCCATCTTGCTGTGAGCATCTTCATTTTGGTATTATACAGAAAATTCTCTGCCTACGAAACAAGAACACTGCCTAATTATTTATCAGCATTAGCGATTACTGTATGAGAAAAAGCGAGTCAATGTCCTGCAGATAGTCAGAAATGAGCTCTTTGCTAATTTGAAGAAGGACAGCTTGCGTTTGAAGGACGTCAAACATTCTGGCCAGTGGGATAGACATTCTGCCATTCGGTTTACTAAACGCGTTCTGGAAGCGAATTAACGATTAACTAGGCAACGTCGAGTGCCGGACGTTCTCGCATTATTACTGAAGTGTAGGGCGTATTCCGGGAAGCAGTTCTGGTTGCGCTCGTATGGTGCGCTAGTAGGGAAGCCGCCATACATTGTCTCTTGTTGTTGATATTTACCGACGTCGCTAGGATACGGCATTATTTTGTGACGTCACATATGCTATGAACTGTCTTGTATATACTGGTAACCTAGCGACATTAGTAAATATAAACAATAACCAGTCAATGTCTTCCCCACTAGCGCACCATACGAGTGCAACCAGAACTGCTTACCGGAATATGCCCTATAGAGTTGTCAACACTTTCTCCGCCAGGGGCACAGCGCATCCCTGTCTTTACTTCAACACATCCTCAGCAGTCTAACCTATGCAGAGCCACACGATTTCCTTGCATCCTATAAGGTGGCTGCACATAGGTTAGGAATAAGTCCCTATTCCCTCTCCGGACCTGGTCACGTGACTTTCATTTTGTTTATACGGTCTACTGCCCACGTGAAAGAAAAATACATTT
>JAHZNP010001587.1:0-17428 GCA_020615345.1 Triops cancriformis | reverse complement strand
TTCTCTTAATACAAATAGTACAAATCTAGCCCCTGTATTAAATTGGTGGAATTGCACATGGAAGAATGAAAAAATTGAAATCTGTGAATTGAAATGTGAATGAATATGAAATTTTCTGTGAATGTGTTTTTTTACTTATGTATTTGTTTTTTGTAATCAAGAAATCTTACATTACAAAGATGATTGGCATATTACCAAATTACAAAAGCTTGAAAGTAAAAAGTGATGTGCGCTTACTTCTAATTTTCACAAATGACTCTCTATAATAAGGGTGTTCACCAACTAATTTTGAAGCTGTTTGACTACTTTATGGGTGATCGAATTGCCAAGTATTAGGGCCCAAAACAGTAGTAAATGGAGATATATAACAAGTTTAAGCGCGTTCGTCTGCCAAAGTTTGGTCTTCTTCAGAAGGATGATTTAAATGCTAAAATTTGGTCCACTACTACCCAATTTAAGGGGACAAAAGTCACCAATTTTTAGGGGACGTTAGCACCAGTTTCTTGTTAGTCCGGCATACCAGTATTTGGGGGATGTATGTACCTTTTTCTGGGGCGAGGGACCGACCTCCAGTTTTTGGGGCCAAAGAAGCCCCATTCTGTATGCCACACATTTTGGGGTCCTTTTCCACCAAAACTGGGATATTTTTTTTACTGTGTAGAGCAAGTTTGATTTTGAAGTTTCTGCACTTACTTCAGGTATCTATATTCAGCGCTTTCCTTGTAACAAAAAGTACGGAAATGAAAAGTTCTGGCATCTCCCAATCTCCTAAAAAATACTAAAAAAAGCTATGAATCTTCGGAGAGTGCAGTGAAAAATGTGTTTGATATTTGTCTTACCATCCTCGATAGAAATAAGAGAAGAAAATCCCAACACAGAAAAAATCCAATAAATATGTGTACACAGCTTTTCGCGCAAAAACAGAACTATTTTACAGTAAAATTGGTACTCATAAAAGAAAATCAGTAGCATTCCAATATTTCTATGATTACACCTCGCTAGAGTCCAATGGGCAATACAAAGCTTATGGTATTTATACGTAGCATCAATACCTCTGGAAAGGGAAATACACCCTAAATCTTAACTTGGGTATGGGGATTTCACCCTATCCCCCTTTTCCATAGTGCACGGATTCAAGTTCCTTAGCAAAGTTTGCTTAACAGTATCGAGTATTGATACAAAGCCTGCGATTCTAAGCAGTGCAGTCCGTTTGCCTTGCCGCCATCCATCTTAAAGCAATTAAAAAGGGGAATCTTGCTAATGACCTTTGAGGCCAAAGAAAGCCCTTCCCTCTTTCCAAGTGACAGGAGTGTGATAACTGCAACTTGCACTTTTAACGCCCTGGGAGAGTGGCGAACCTCCGGCAGACACGCCAAACGGTGACTACGGTTGTTGTATCTCTTTCAAAGAGTTCAAAAGGTCACCGCGGCCGCTGCTTGCAATGTGGCAAAAACCGAGGTCAGGAGGGAAAGGTTTCGACCTTGCTGTTGCTTGCTAAAACAGCCGGAAAATTGAGCTGCTCCGATGGCTTCCCTTCTCCCCTTTCTGGTGGACTGTAATTCACAGAGCTCAAATTGTCTTTGGTAGTCATAGACGACAAGTTAATTGTCCCCAATGGTGCAGTCAAAGAAACCCGGCCCTTGGACCAAAAATAGAGCGACCGTTAGCGACTCCAAGACAAAAGGAGCTCCCCAGTCCAGACTATGTGGCACGGAATTCGCTGAAATGGAACAATTCCGTAGAATCAACAATAGGAGATGGGGGAGAGTTGGTCAACAAGGCTTGTAATCATAACCATTTAAAGACACGACCGTAACCAGGAATAAAATCGCTCCTTGGGTTGATACTTTGAAGAAAGGTTTACCTATGCTTAAGACGGATTCTAACTACACGGCACCTGCGTGAATGGCGTCGCTGTGCGATCAACCTCCGCAGCCGCGCCAGCTAGTGCAATATGACGAATTCATTGTTGACTAAGCGTAGTGTATTTAGAGCACGGCTTGGTTAACCAGGAAGCAACTCCCGTAAATTCATTGTTTGTGTTGAAGAAAGTTGGAGTTTTCTCCCGATGGTTTCATGCGACTCCAGGGTAGAAAACCTGTGGGCTTACCTAGTCAAACTAAGGCAAGTAAAACAGACATTTATCACGGTTTTATCAAGTTTTTTTTCGACCAGAAGCGTAGGATTTCACCATAAAATGGAAATGGGTTTTGCACAGTAGGGAAAGTTGTCAGTTAGATTAACTGAGGTAAAGCTTACCACAGGTTAAGTAAAGCTAGGTTAAAGGGCAATGGACACCAAAAACACAAATAGAGATGTTGATGGATTATTACAATACACATTCGTCTAAGATTACAGAATTTGGTTTCGATTTCTTCTGACCAGCCGTTCTGGAGATATTTATTTCCAAAGTTTTGGCCTTTTCCCGCCATGAGAAGCGTGACGTTACGGGCGTGAAAATTTGAATTTCTTGGACAACGGACACCGAAGACGCATATAGAGATTTTGATGGGTTATATAATAATCATTATTCTAAAAATAAAGAAGTTTGTTTCGATTTTTTCTAACCACCAGTTCTGGAGATATTCATTTCCAAAGTTTTGGCCTTTTCCCGCCCTTGAGAATCGTGACGTCACCAGCGTGACAATTTGAATGTCAGATTCCTTATTTCCTAAATATTTTCGTTATTATTTCGCACCTTGGAAAAAGAAACATATATTTGGAAACTAGATTTTTTGCTCTTTTTTTATAAGACAAAGTTGTTTTTTGGTGTCTATTGCTCTTTAAGGTACGTTAGAATTTAACGTAGCTTTAGTTAAGCTACGTTAAGCTTTAGTGACGTAGCTTTACTTAAGTTAAGGTAACTTAACTTACCTTTATCTAACGTTACATTAAGGTAAGTTAGGTTAGTTTGCTTTAGGCTACGTTAGGTTAGGACAAGTCAAAGCCAGTTTGCTCGTGAGCCCACTAGAGGCGCCCTGAACCAAAACAATGAACGGGACATGTAAAAGGTTCCGTTTATGATCATTATTACCCATGCTTTTTTATTTTGATTTTCTTAGCATGCACACTATGCATATGTTTAATTGACTTGCATAAGGCTTAACAGAAGTATCTTAGAGTTACCTTTACTAGTATTAGTTATCTGTATCCATTAGGGGTCTTTGGTAGCGATTGTACAGTGTATTCGTACGGTGTAGAAATGGAGCGAAACAACAAGCGTCATTCTACATGCTCCGGACTTGGGCAACAATGAAAATTCCCCTTGGCCATTGGAGTTCATTTTAAGCCGTGTAGGCTTAGAGAAGAAGCCTTATGGAATCGGAATAAAGGATGAGAAGAAAGGCAAGGGGTTTCGCACAACAATGAAAACGTGACAGCATAAGGTCATTGGAGAACTGTTATATAAACTGCGAAGCGCTTGCAAACATCGTTAGTAACATCTAAATGCGACCAAATCGCGATCGATAGTGGCGAGGGGGAGATCGAGATTCTAAAGCGTGCAATTGTTGAAATCGTTTGAAGTGAACAACAAAAGGACATCAGAAGATGGTGGCGAGTCATGGGGTCAATGTATTTGAAGTTTAACGGAGCGACTGCTTCCGTGGCATGAGGAAATGCATTGTTGGGTTATGCTTCATTTTCTTCGTGGAAAGGTGCTGAGGCAAGACTTCCATCCTACCAATAATGGAAACCTGTTAGTTTCAAACATAAGAATTATATTGTCCTGAAGGAGTATTTCGTTTTATACACATTTAATTGTATAATTTGGAAACGTAACGCATCCTAAGACATTTGGTTTTTCCTCGTGGACATCACAGCTGGATTAATTGTCATGAGGGAAATAAATACGGCAGACTAAGAATACTACAGTTGACTACAGTATTTCAACTAAAAGGCCGATAAATTTCCGGTAGTCTTGAACATTAAAATAAACTAAAAGTAGACTATTTTGTTGGTTCTGTGAAATTTTTCTTCATAAAAAAATTGAATTTTCACATTGAACTTGACCTCCAGCCTCGTAATTCTTAGTTCCAGTGTCTTAAAAGGGTGTGGGAAATGGGTTGAGAGTACAGGTAGGCGGGTTCTTTTTTTATTTAAAAAAAAGAAGGAAAAAGTATTAAGCACCATGTAGAGTTTTGTGTCAGAAGCTAAGATTTTTTTCCCGGAAAAATAGTTTATAAAAAGCTCCCGAGCTCTTGGAGGCATTTTTGAGAGAGTAAAGGGGTTAATTTTCTTTTTCTTTCCCTTTCGGAGTCCATAACTCGGGGCTATAACGGTGGCCTCTGGTAGACGGAAATTAACTCTTGATATCAGGGCGCATCCATGTCGTAAAAGAGTGACGCAAAACATCCCTAAATCCCGGGCTGCCTTGAACTTGAGATTCCTGGTCCCTTTTATGCTCCTCTTTTATTCCGAGAAAAAGAAAAATGTTGTCCGAGCTGCCACGCCAATCTTCGTCAGAGAACACTCTACAGTGAAATCTCACTATAACGGACGCCCTGGGAAAAAGGAAAACTGTTCGGTATATCCGAAGTTCGTGCTATCGGACGCATTTTCTGCAAATTTACAGACTCCTCCGCAACGGCCGACAATTCGTTATAAAAAGACTTGTTATAGCGAGATTCTGCTGCAGTTACTTTTTTCTTGTACCATGTTACTTGAAAGTAACAAAATCGAAAGAAAAATATCATTGCAAATCAGCCTTTGGAAAACATCGCAGCACTAATTCGAAAGGGTTGCTTAACAGTGATTTTCTGGGTCTTCAAATTTTTTTATTTAATGTTATATTCTTCTATATATTACGTTGTGTTATATTTTTTACTATGTTATTGTTTTTTTAAGTGTTTGTTAATGCATATCGAAATTATTAAAGAATACAATAAACACATTTAAAAAAACTTGAGAAAGAACTCGAATTCTTAATTTGCCTATTTTAGACCACAGGCTTGAATTAAAAAAGTTATTATTTCGTTGATAAATGATAAATGTGTGTTGTTAGATAAAGTTTGTTTGCGTTCGAGTCGAGCGTCGTGTAATCATTACCGAAGCGAATACGGCGGAAAGGATGACTTTGAAATGGATACTTTTGGCCAGGGAAGAAAGGTTTCCCGTTAATCTGACCTCTTTCTGCACGACTTAACGTGTGACCGATGAAGGACATTCAATTGTTTGCAAAAGATATCCAACAAAGTGTATTGAGAGCCTTTTTAGAGACACTTAACAATGCGTTACAATGACCAGCGAATTACATTGACTGCTTAACGGAACCTTTCTTGGGTTTTAAGCATCTTCCCATGCACAAAGCAAAGCCCTTGAAAAGAAAACGTAGCACTGGAAACTACGCCGTGGTGTCCGAAGAAGCCAGAGTAACCTCGGTTCCGTCGGGCACATTGTCGAGCGAACCTCGTGCTTGGGACGAAAAAGACCCAATGCTATGCCAGACACGGCAACATACCCGCTTCATCAACGTTCGTCCTCGGAACGTCTCAACAAGCCGGAGTAAGGACAGTTCGCCCGGCCGAGTCATTTTCAAACGAATGCTAGTCAGCGCTCTCTCAACGGATACCTTAACAAGGCGAGGGAAGCACGGTTTCCCCCGGCACAGTTATGCAGCAAGACGAGGGTCGAGGTTTCTTACATTCCTTTTTTTATGCGCTATTGTAAAATGCAATTGTGTGTGAAACAATTTGAGCAATGGAAGGATAAGAAATTGAGTAGTAACGTGTATTATACATTTTGTACTTGCCTGCAGGCACACAGTTTTTGTGTAGTGCTGGATTCGTATAAAAAAGAATGTTACAGTTCGCGAAATGGGAATGACTCTTCTCGTGACCAAATCTAATGCTCATCGGCTACGCAAGGTGCGTACGTGTTATTATCTTTGACTTTTTATGAGACACCTCTGGGATAGTATACTGCTGCCACTGTTTTCCCAAGTCTGCCTGCTTGGAAAACTTGAGTCTACGAGCTCGAAATCTCTTGTTAAATACAATTGAGTCAAGTCTGCTCACGAAAGTCTACTTGTGCAATGAAAGCGGAAAAGAAAGAGAAGAGCAGCACAGAGCAAGGAATTTACATGACATCAGAAAAGCTTTATTACGTTTCATGAAAGCACTCGAAACGGATGTCATAAGCTGAGTTTTATCGCATAGAAGAAGGGTGCTGAACTTGAGCTCCTTCAAGTTTCCCTGGTCCCCCCCTTTTGTTGTCGGCACACCACACACACGGGAACGCGGTAAGTTGCGTTTTCCGGTGTAATGACAAGACAACGAGAGACTTCATTTGGGCCAATGGAGCTGTTTGTGGTTAAGTTAGAAACTTCAAAAAGCCCCCCTCCCTTCAAAAAAGAAAAATATTCGAGCAACATCTTTTTCTTGCTTACGGAAAACCACAGCAAGAGTTTTGTGTAACTGACTCTTAACTCGTTTCGAAAACGGTTTTAAAGCCAAAACTGTTCAAAGACGCCGAAAATATTCAGCGTGAGAAAGCTGTTTAAACGTTGTCGGTCGAACCCAAAGTCACCTCACTGAGAATTGGGACGATTATCCTCCTTAAAAGCCAGTTAGAACCAAAGGGTTGTGAGAATTCAACAACCCAAGACCTCAATTTTGAAACAAGAGCCGAAGTTGGCGCAATTGCTAAGCTTTTTCCGAATGCTTTGTAGCTCTAACCTATTAAAAAGAACCTCTTCAAGCTAATTAAGCTGACTAAATAGAAAATATTAGGGAATGTAACCTAATAAAAAAGTTTGAATTGAATATACGACACTTTAAGTAAGTTTTGGAACATAAACCTCTATGCTGAAAAGTTTTAACTTAAAAATATTAGCTTAAAAATGCTCTTAAAATCGACTGGTTGGCCTGTCGTAATTCTTTGCATAAGTTCATTTTCTCGTCATGTACGTTGATTAACGCTAACTAAGCTGTATGTCGATGTTTCAAAGCATTTCAACTGAACGTACCACACTTCCAAATAAGTTCTGTGACAAACGGTCGTAGATTGCAGTCAGTATTTTTTAAGTAATTTATTCGTATTTCAGACAGACATTTCGTTATTTGCAGTCAGTATTTCAGAATTCTATAAAAAATGTTAAATTTTATTTCTTCTTAATGGCAAAACCTGCAGTAAAATTCAAATCGTCTTTAATGATAGATTTCTTCAAATTCACTGTATTGTTACTCAAATTCAATAAAACTCGATTGAATGGTCGTGTGTGAATCTTACCGAAAAGAAACTTTTAAAATCGTTCGAGAGTAGTCTTTGTCCCAGACGCTACTTGATCTTCAAGCTCTTTGCCGCTTGCGCCAGGAAATTTCCCCAGCCACGACAAAGTAAAAGAAAGAAAGGCTGAAATTGAATTCGCGTAACTTGCGTACACATGTACAGGTAAGAGAGACTTCTGGGTAAGAGGGAAGAAGAGACGCTATGGAATAAAAGAATACGAGCATTAAAGCTCTTGAGCACGATCTTACTGGTGAGAAAAGGTAGAAAGAAAAAATGACGCAAATTTGAAGTGTTGTTTCTTTTTCTTGCTGGCTCGCACCAAGTCCAGAAGGTCTCATAATTTCCAGTCGTGCTAGCTCGGTTGGAGAGCGTCGTCTCATTGTCATTAGGCCAATAAAACGGGGCGGTTTCGGTGCAAGTGTCTGTCTCTGAACTTGGCAAACAATAGCAGCAGCCAAGATGGAAGGCACCAGAAGCTGCAGGTGGGACTCACGGATAAAAGTTACCTATCTCATTATGCATGGCTGGCATGCCTGCTTTCCAGGTACACGCCGTTCTTGAAGGATACAGCACAGAAGTAAGGATTGGGGCGAAAACATCTTGCCAGCTATTTGAAGCTTGAAAAGATGATGGGACAGGGAGTTTTCCCTCTTTTTTTATTAAGGATTTGTGCTCGAACAAATGTCGTTTAACACTTATTTTAGCTGGCAAAATTCTACTTCCATCTTTTTTACGGTGCCATTTGTTTCCTTTGCAATTTAATTTACCATACCAGTATTATTTTCGAAATAATAAAATTCTGTTATACTTTGAAAACTTGAGACTTAAATCCAACACTTTTACCCAAATTTACTTTGATTGTAGACTTTTTAAGCGAAGTATGAACTGGGGCTCGAAGAGATATTCAATTAAGGACAAGGTTTAGGAAAGGATATAACATTTAAATTGTATATCAATCAAAGAGATAGCACAATAAAGATATCCCCTTTTAAATTTACTTTCCCTCATTTTTTTCAGTCTGTTTCTTGGTGAACATTTATCATTTTTACCACAACAATTTGCCACAGAAGAATTTACCACAAATTTATGAATTAGTGACTCATGTAACCAACAATAGGCGCAAGTCTACATTGCGAGCAAAATAAAAAAAGACATAATCTCATGTAACCGTTTCTCAGACTTTTTAAAAAGTTAAGGTAAGGACCGAAGTAAAAGTTATGGAAAATGTGCGCCAGTGCAAGGAAGAAAAAAATAACTCTCTATAAGGAAATTTCGTGAAGAATGACAGTGTCAGGAACGATCGGTCGTGTGTGAGGGGGCTGGGAGTTGACTGAGGTTAGGGAAGCTAAAGTTAGGGGCAGAAAAAGCTAATTAACAGCTTTTATGCACGCTAGCTCCTAATCTAGAGCTTGCCGAGCAATAACCGGGCCTCCTCTTCAGCCTGGACGGAAAGCCGTGGGCTATATTAGTACACGTACTGGGCACAATCGGAGCTGCCAGTACCATCAGCTGCTGCCATCACTTTCGTCCCATTAGTAAATACCCAAGAATGTAGGGTATTACCAGAAAATGCAATTGTGGTACGGGCAATTAGAGGAGGAATTCTTAGTAGACAAGATAAGAGCTAGGCTTTAAGAATTTAAACGAAAACCAACCAGTTTGAGCACAAGCTGATCTACGAAAGGAGCTTGGTGTCGATTTTGTAAATGCAGTGCATATCAGCTTATTATGAAGATCCTTTTAGTATTCGCAAATTGGTTCCATCACAAATTTGTGCGGCTTGGCGTTTTCCAACGTATTTCCGTCAATAGCTCGACACTTAAGTACAGATACTTTAAATACTGGAAAGTGTTTTCCCATTTTTATGAAGAGTACCCGTACAGTCCGAATAAAACCAGAAGCTGCCGTGATGCGAAATTCATGGTTGTCCAATAACTTTTTTCCCTGGGGTAACCGCACAACTCCCGCGACATTCGTTGTTGCTAACAATAAATTCTAACCACGGAGCTCCTGCAATTGGAGCTTTCACAGTCGCCACAGTGTTTTTAAAATTGACCCTTTTTTAGATTTTTTAAATAATGATTACTGCACTCTATTTTTGCGTTGATACACCGAGTTTTTTTAATTTTCTCTATATAATTATAACGGATTTTGTAAAAACAAGGCAAAAAGAACACGATGTCACATGTCATTAAAGTCTAGAATATAGTTTTAATGAAAAGTATTTTAGAAAAGTGTTTAAAATGCAGCGCAAGGAACATCTACACTATTAAGTGTGCAAACCAATGACCTCAGAACTTTGTTTGCTGCTCGGGACCGAAGGAACGTCGAGAAAAGCACGACCACCGGGACTCCGCGTGTCTGCTGGACTTGTGCCCGGGCGAACGTGACTTGCTTCGGCTTGTCGGCAGTCGTTTTCTCGCGCAGTTGAAAGCCTACAATGAAACGACATTAAAGCATTAAAAGAGTTTATTTTAGAAACTAATTTTTTTCTTTCTTTTGACAAATCTCAAGGGGACGCAGGAGCCAAAGTACAACTTTGAAGCAAATGTTTTAACAAAGAAATACAAACGTCAGGCTCATTAGGACAAAGGCAACGTGTTGCTAAGGCAACAGCTCCTCACATACTCCAAACCAGGTTTCCACTTGGGCTATATTGTTACCGTTGTACTGTAAAGTACGCGTGAATACAAACGGCGCACTATTCCGGCTAATTGAATGCAATTTGGGCGTTGGGAGAGTTTCAGAGCCCCGTCAGAAAAAGCTTTTTGCCGGCTTCCTTTTTCTTTTACCTCTCCCGTTCTCCTCATCATTTGCATTTCTCTTTCTTCTCTGAGCTTTTCTTGCCTCCACAAAGTTTTCTCAGCGCCCCAGAACACTTTTCACTTCTCTTTTTGTACTTAAAACTCGCTCATGCATAACTGTGGCTATTTTCTTTCTCTTTTCGGTTTAAAGGCTTCTCCCTAAGTTCCCGACTGGAGTAAACATTGGCTATTGTTCTATTCTACCTTTACGATATTGCTTCCTCTCTGTACTGCTTCTTTCTAGAGCAAAAAGCTCTCCAGAGGGATCGCCCTGAGTTATCATCGCGATCCTTATAAATATAGCCCTTACCCGAAATTTTATTCTCGTCTTAATGAGAACGGGAAAGAAATAGAAGTGACGTGACACATGGAAGGTTTAATTCCTTTTTTAGGGTGCTGCCTTAATTGCAAGCGACCTGATGGCGAGATTCTCCGTGGCGATAAGGCGAGTGGAAATGTCCATCAAGGGTAAATTCGCGTGGGATTCAATTCTGTTGGAGCTGTGCGCAGAGTAGCCAAGAATAGTAGGTCTAAAAACTTTCAAGAGATAGGAGAATGAAGTAACTTGGGTTAATATAGCACAATAGACCTAGTTCCTGGAAATGAATCCTTGGTATCCTGAAAACGCTTAAAGCGCAGCGTACTTTTTTAAGGGGAGTAAGATTTTCGTTGTATTGAAGGCAAGGTAATGGGACGTAAAAGAAAATGTAGAGGCGGACACGGTAAAGATCGTGATAAGCGCTTTTTCAGCGTATTTCTAGTTCTGTGTAGCAATTCAAACATCGCTGGGAACCGTTTTAAATTTCCAGGAATCGCACAGTACTGACTTAATTCCCCACAGGTTTGCGTTCAGTACAGCACAATACCTTTCAGTACAGGGCAGTACTTATGGAGCGCATAGCACGCAATACCCCAACTTGTCAGCAAATCGAAACTCAATTCAGAGTTTAAAATTTCAAGGAAGCTTCAAGCCAGGTGAAATGATTGTTCAAAGGCAAATTTAACATAACAATGACGCCTTCGTGAAGCTAGGTGATTTGACTATTGAAGGCAAAATGTTTTAAAGAGAGTATTTATGGGTTTTTAGTGCCAAAATGATTCTAGGTGCATTTTGCGAAAACAAAAGGGTGTTCTGAGTGATGTTTAATACATTGTAATATGGGCACCAAAATTTGGTGAATTATGAGTATCTGAATTTAGACGTCCCTACTAAAAATAGGTACCTGATATCTAAATATTGGCCCGCTCACCCAAACGATTGTAATTTTTTCTAGTTTTGCTAACATTTACCTAATTTTGGTATTCTTCATCCAGATATTTTTAACGTATCCTCAAATTTGGTATATTTCTCAAATATTGGTAGTCTATTTCCAAACTTCATTAGTTTACTGGAACCAATTCTTTAATTTTACGTAGGAGATTAGCATAAATCAACTGAATTCTTCTAGTAATTAACAGAGCTAGGGAGAAAATCAACTCGCGGACGTCCTTAGAATTGAAAAAACTTTCAAAACTGTTTGTATTGCACTTTTTTCCCTTTTAAAACAGCGTGAGCAATGCTCGTTACCGTTATTGCTCTTTTCATTACCTATGAAAAGCCAAAACTAACTACATATTTTGTATGCATTGTTTCGTTGATTTTTTATTGGTACAATGTCGAATTGTCGTTGTTAAACTTGGATGGTTTTCTTTTTCTTTTCTGGGGATTGTATTGCTCAATTTTGTATTGGTAACTTTGTTGAAGTTGAATGGTAAATGTTGCATTCCATACGTTTGGAGAAATTGTTTATCAAGTGTTGAGCTGTTGTTGAGTGCTGTTGTACAGTGTAGTTTTGTTGACGTAATATTGTTGAGCTTTGACACTGGTACTTTTATAGAGAAACTTTGATACTTTAACATTGTTGCACTAATTATTGTAGATGAAGTTCTTTGGTGTATTGTTGAGTGTTATTGTTTATGTGCATCATTTATGTATGCTGTGTGATTGCTTTTAAAACTGTATGTCGAATGTTATTTTATTTTCTAGCTCATATTAAAAAAAGTAAATTGTGCGTCAAAATTTCTACCAAAAATTAGCAAATGGCCTTCTCCTGTTATGATTATTATTAGGAACAATTTTCGGGAATTTTCGCAAGCGTCAGTTTACGGATGTTTACTCAACAACTTTTGATTTAATCATCTACCAATTTTTGGAGCTTACGTCCACCATTTTCAGGGTAAAGCTACTATTATTGACTTCTGATAGAAAAAAGCCCCAATGTGGTTCCTCGCTTTTAGTGCCATTTTTCTCAATTAAATGATATATTTTTCTTACAGTATATACTCATACTCAAGCCTAAAAGAGGCTGGCGTAAGGAGCTGGTAGCCCCCCTGTTATACGATATCAATCTTGTCTCACGGTCTAAGGAATAGAATAATGACCACACATTCGAATTCTAGGCTTGAAATGAAGTTTGCCTGATTTTTAACACCCGTTTGGAACGCCTGGTGCATGTATCTCGCGAACCCGGCTTTTTGGCGTTATCAGTTCCTGCTGAATAGGCGTCTCACCGGGCGTCAAGGGGAGTTGTCGAACTGTTGGTGGAGTGTCAATGGATTTCTTGTCCCAAGTTGTGGTAGCGATTAGGAGCTTTCCTATTGTTGTCAACTTGAGAAACGGTCCGGGCCACTTAAACATTTTGGTGGGCTTGACTTGTTGTGCCAGGGAGTTTTAACTTGTCCCTGCGTCTAACGCCAACGTGTGTGTACACACACACACATGACACGCATACACGCATAGGCGACGTGTTGGCCGGAGTAGTGCAGCTCGGCAATAGCGTAAGTGGTAAACCAGGGAGGGATGTAAGGGCAAAGTGTTGTATACCAATAGATTGGGTAGGACGATAATGCCTAACCCCTTTCTGACCCCAAATTGCCCCTGCATGTCAAGAGAAGGACAATTTATTATGGTCACCTGGTGAGGCACAAACAAGTAGTACTGGCAGGGGCAAAAAGGGGCCCGGATTAACTGGGCGAACAGCAAGAACTTGGCCCTACAAACAAAACCATAGGGGGAAAAACAAGAATGCTTCGCCCTTTTTCCTCGGCTTATGTGTTCTTCGCTAGTATGTTAGACGGCCATAAAATTACGCCAACTACTGCTGCCGCTATTAAGCACAAGTGAGGGAGGCTGTTTTTAGGGTACGCCAGTCATGGGTCAAAGGAACAGTCACTTAACTACGTGCAAATTCAGGGTACCATGGGGCTGACCAATAAGTTCCGACACAAAGTTGCGTACTGTTACGGGACTTTGAGTGCCAGAACTTAGTTGCCACTCTGGAAGTAGCTCAGAAAAGATGAATTAAAGACTGGCACTTACTTTGCGTTCATTTCTGTTTTTCAGGCCACCGAATGGGCCCTCAATGTCGGGAAAACTTTCGTAACATCGTTACGCATTTTTCTTTTTTTTCTGATAGTAGAGTTTATAATGCGTCCAACTTTTGTTTGAGGTATTCTCGGAAAATGTTTCTCGTAACTTTCAGTTGCAAGCATTAGAGTCTTGAAAGGTAGCATGAAAGATTGATAAAGTAAACGTGGAATGGATAATAAAGATTTTTGCACTCATATTTTACCCAAGAATGTTGAGACGCCTCGCGTAATTTTTTTAAAATTATTATTCTGTTAGAGCCATACATTTTGTCGAACTACGAGCAAATATCGATGCCAGCTAAAGAAAAAACATTCAGTATATCTTTCAGAAATTACGATCCATAACGCTAGTGTTAACAAGCCTTCGAAAAATTTGTCACAAATTCCACGACATTGTTAATTAAAATGTTCCATGTGATTGTCCTATAAGAGAAACTGTTATGCAGTGAGCTTGAAAAACACTAAAAGCTGTATGGAGTTGAATTGTTGAATTATACAGTGTTGTGTATAAAGTCAACTTTGAAAAATAGAATGTTTACAAGAAAGAAAATAAAGATTTAAACAATGGTAATCGCTGAAGTTCAGAACAGTTACAGAAATATTTTTTTTTCGCTTTCGCTTTCGACGCGTAACTTTTGTTTATGCTAGCTGGATCGATGGTTTCGTTTGATCCACTTTTTGTGACTAAGTAAGTTGTTCTTTTTGCAGTCGGCTTCGGCCTCCAGCATGTTTGATAAACTGGACATCGTCTGTCGATAAGCTTACCGTTGCAAAGCGAGGCAGAAATGCTTGGGAAAATAAACAAAAGCTGGAGGCTTTTGCGTTTTACGTTCGCGTGCATTTCAAAAAGAGGTTGGCTGGCTCTGGGAAATGATACACACAGAGCCAGTCAAAGAATCGTTTCTCTTCTGCCAAGTGGTGGGGGTCTGTAAGAAGCCAGCACATGTTCCGGCTTATCTTTTTGCATAGACAGCGAGAGACAGAGAGAGAGGAAGAGAGAAGGAAAGGCTACTCTTTTAAGCGAATACGGGGAGGGTAAGGACGAAGGGGGTTTTGGTACTACCCTTTATGAATATTTAAAATGGACAGGAATATTGCGTTAAGGTGACGTGAGAGTACGTCCATATGGGTACGTCTCAAACTTCCCAAGCTCCCCCATAACTCAAATCTGATCGAAATCCCTTCACCGGAAAGTATTAGCAGATAAAAGCGCCAACTGTCTCAATGACTTTTTAGATAGAGTTCCTGATTGGAACGGGGACAAAACCTTGGGACCTTCTCACAGGTTGCTGTGTGGGTTAGGAAGGTAAACGATTAGAGGCTTAGCGAAGAGTTCCATCCCAAAGCTGAGCGAACATGAAATTTCGTTGTTGAGGACGTCTTCATTGTAAAGGAGTTTTCGTTTGCTGTTGCCCTTCAAACCGAGTAAACGAAACTGAAGACTGGGACGCTTTTCATAGAAAGTAGAGTCTTTTTGTTACGAACCTCATCTGAGGCGGAGATATTGTTCAGTATAGCAAAGATTGTACATCGAAAATTCACCCCTGATGGCTAATAATGAATGTATGCGTTCCATGGCATTAACTGTCTCAAATGAGCAATAATGTGTGGACAGAAGGCTTCGTTTAGATACTGGAGCTTATTGAACGTTGTTATATGTCAGTAACTGGATACACAATCTTGTTTTAAGGATTTTTCATTCAGATTTTCAGATAAAAAAATACTTAATTTCATTGGGAAAATAAATTTTAGCAAGAAACGCATCTAAAAATTTCTGTGTATTTCATTACTTTTCTATCGTTTGGGCAAAGTAGGCATTCTTATTAGCACGTCTACACATAAAAAAAACTGTGGATTTAGAGTAAGTCATTGTGTAGTAAAAAAATAATATGGACTTTAATGTAGAAAAGTACACAAATGTTTTCTTAACGCAAATTTGTGCATTATAATTGATATTTCTAACACAAATTTGTGTATTATATTCATATTTCTAACACAAATTTGTGTATTATATTCATATTTCTAACACAAATTTGTGGTATATATTTTTTATTCTTTTACAGTAAAGTCCAGATAATTTTTTGCTACACAACGATTTACTGTAAATTCAAAGAAAATTTAGAGCTTATTGTACCTCAGCTCGATCACTGTAGCGAATGTGATAGTCAGCCTTCGAGTAGCTAAGTAATCTATGAAATTTATATGGACTTGAGCCATTAAGGCCACGGTGGAGCCAAATTAGCGGTAGCACACTTCCTCGTGTAAAAATTCAGAATAAGTGAGAAAACGGTGGCAACGATTATTCCAAAATGGACAATCGGATTTTATCGTTTATGAATCAAAATTTTGTTTTAAAAATCTAGTTTGTAATGAGCGGAACAGAATTTCAAAATTCGTAAAGTGAAAAAATTTTTAAAATTTACTCACCTCCAACAATTTTTCAGACTAATTTTTCAAAAAAGTGCCACGCTCATTACAAACTAGGTACTTTTGAGAACTTTACTGTCAAGAAACTTTTGTAAAACAATGAAGCTCTATTCGCGAAACATTGCACCGAAACTTCCATGTAAATCGTCCAAAAGCGCCTAGGCGCCACTGTGGCCTTAAGTCATTTTGAACGTTAGCTCAGGTTGCAGTGTCATTGGCGAAACAGTAGCTCTCCCAATATGCAATTTTTTTCATTTGGTGACTTCCAAGTCTATCGTCTACAGTAGTCGACATTTCGTTATAGCCGGTATTCGTTATAGCGACCTTTACTTTACAACGAAAGATGCCCAATTTTGCAAAATTCCCGTGATTCTTCATTTCATGCCTACTGTTAACACAATTTTGTAGATTTCCCCCAGAAAAATAAACACAAGCCTAAAATTTATATCCATCAAAATCATCGACTTTCTGTTGAACAACACCCTCTTTTAATGTTCTCCTGCAACAGGAATAGTATTCAAATGATTCAATGAAGAAAAGAAAAAGAAATTCCAAGAGCGCTCAAAGGACTTCTCAAACGCGGCAAAACAGCCAAAATTGCCAACTGCGCTGAATTAGTGATTCAGCAGGTCCTGCTGTGTAATTTCGCAAAACCAACGTGTTTCCTTTACTCTTGCGTTCGACTTATCAACAAGTCCTGTATACTTCGTCGAGCTATGCCAGCAGAATTTTCTTTGGCAAGGGTGGTGCCAAATTTACACAAACTTCTTTGAACCTTTTTCAGGTTTATTTCTGCAAGTGCAACTGTTAATGATCGCTTGAAAAGGCAGCGTCATAAGAAAAAAATCTGCGGTATTCCAAGAAAATAAGGATTTTCCTGCCGACCACTTGGTGCGCGACATAATATATCATTAAATGGTTTCTGTTCCCCCACGAAAAAAGGAAGAAAAAAATACCTCCGAAACAAGTCTTTTTTGTTCTAATATAAAGGGAAGGAGCAAGCAGAAGGACAAACTTTTGAATGGTGTCAATCAAGAGTGCAATGAACCTCTTGCGTTTTCCGTCTCGCAAAGACAAGTACAGATATATACTTAGCCTTTTGTTCCATAATTGGCGACATAAAAAGTCCTTAGAACCTTTCTGGGGCTTTATTTCTTTCTTTTTGCTAAGAGAGTACTTTTTTTCAGGATGCCTTTGCACGTTTCGGCTACATTGGATTGTTCTTTTATTCCCAAAGGGGCGGAGCCTTCGGGGTTACGCAAGCTTCTGGGGGTGCAAATGGAAACACTCTCCGTTATAAACGCTCAGGACGTTACGTGTTTCGGAATGTAACGCAATGTTTGCTTTTCTACCTTGCGGAAAGGTCGACCACATATGGCGGAAGATACGTTTTCCGGCGCCGGTGTTCACTTGAAATGCTATTACGGCTATTAGCTTTAGCGTGCATTGCATCCATTGTCTACCTTTGACGATCTCTCTCGCACCTTGCTGCGTTCCGACAATCCCCCTCCCCGAACAGCATTCCATACTTTTTCTTCCTCTTTTTTTATTTTCTCTGTATA
>JAHZNP010001586.1:0-17438 GCA_020615345.1 Triops cancriformis | reverse complement strand
CCCTTCGCCGCATCAAGACTTACTTGCGGAACACAACGGGACAAACAAGACTAACTGGCCTTGCGTTGCTCAACGTGCATCAGGATATTGATATTGATGTAAAAAAATTAATGAGTGATTTTGACCCATGTAATGATAGACGTTTAAGTTTTTAAGCTGTAATAAAACGAGCATGTATGCTACATATTACTTTTTGTTTCTAAAAAAATGGTGAGGGCCCCAGAAAGGGATTTTGACGATTTTGCGTACCTGAAAGGGATTTTGCGTATCTGAAAATTCCTGGCTACGCCCCTGTTCCATACCATCCCACAGTACGGCGGTAATACGACGTAAATGCTTGTACAGGTTGCGAGGGTTTCCTTCGGCAATCTCTCCCGCAGGTACAAAGTTTGATGACGATCTTTGGTTCAGGAAGTCGTTCGGAGTGATGGCGCGAATGTCCTTCGGATCCGAGCTAACATACATCAGCGGACGTCCATTCAGGAATCCGGTGATCTAGAACAGCAAGGTTCTTAAAATATCTTCTGTAATTCGGTTTCTGTTTTCTTTTTCGATCGCTAAAACTTTGTAAAGTGCCCTCTTGGCGGACTTTGTCAAGCGTTCGTGAACGCCACCGAAGTGTGGAGCCAGCAGTGGTTGGAATTTCCACGCAATGCCCTGATCTTCGACGAAGCCTTTCAGCGCTTTGTCTTCACGGGCTGCTTCGACCAATTGATTCAACCCTTTCTCTGCTCCCACGAAATTCGTGCCGTTATCTAGTACATGCTCGACGGCTTGCCACGGGTTGAGATGAACCGACGTAATACGAGCAAGAAATATTCTGTTGACAGTGAGCGCGCTAAATCCAAATAAACTGCTCTCGTTACCATACAAGTAAACAGAGCTCCGTATCGTTTCGCTACTCGATTGTTTCCTTGTACAATCTGCAATGGTCCAAAATAGTCGACCGATGTATGCATGAATGGAGGCAAAGCATCCAATCTTTCAGATGGGAGTCCTCCCATCAGCTGCGTAGCAGGTCGTGCTACTTCGATCTTGCACTCGTTGCAGCTTCGTCAAATTCGTTTAACGGCTTTGCGACCGTTGATAATCCAGTAGGTCTCTCTCAGGTACGCTAGAACATGATTAACTCCATCAAGCAGGAGTCGACGGTGGTAATCTTCAATTATCCTTGTCGTCAGAGGGTGTTTTGAAGGCAATAACACTTTCGTAGGGTAGATCAGCTGCTTCCAATCTCCCACCGACGCGTAACAATCCCTCTGCATCGGGAAATGGATTTAAAGGCAGAATCTTCGAATTCTTCGCCAAGTTAGCACCGTTTTTCAATCTTTCGATGTCAGATCCGAAGGATTGCTCTTGACACGCCTTTAGGAGGAGTTTCAACTGTCCCGTCAAATTTCGGAACCCGGCACAGTCTTCTGCCTTTACATTCTCCCAGTCGACCTCTTCGGTGACCTGTGAGGCTACGAAACAACGATGTTCGTACGCAGGTCTTACTTCTTCGGGATTAAGGATCCACGGAATATCCTTTGGCCATTTGCTTTCCTCCTGTCTGAGGAGGTCTGGACCCATCAACCAGGACTGCATATCCTCCAGTTCTAAATCTAATTTCGCTCTGGTTGCGACGTCACTACTATTGCGAGTACCGGCTACATAACGCCATTCCTCGGGACAAGTTTAAGTCTGGATTTCGCCAATACGATTACTGACAAGCGGTTTGTAAAATGATGAGGTGCCCCGAATCCAGTTGCGTACGCATGAGCTGTCTGTCCAGAAGAATCTACGGTCTACTTGCTTTCGCAACGCCTTCTGGACATATTTCGCTAAACGGCTCCCAATAGGGCTGCATTTAACTCCGCCTTAGCTACAGAAATGGTTTTAAGCGATGTAAGCTTAGTTTTGGCCATTACAATATTCGTACGGGCACGATCGTCATTGTAAACGACTCGAACGTAAACTACGGCTGCGACAGCTTCCTAAAAAGCGTCGCCCAGTGTGTGAAGCTCTACGCGGTCAATGGCGTCTTCTTCCGGAAGAGGCATCTTGGGACTTCGGCACATCTGAGCTCCTGAAGAAGTTTCAGCCAATTCTGCCACCATTGACGTGCATCCAATGGGATCTGGTCGTCCCATCCTAAGCCTCCAAGTCCCAGCTCTCGAAGCTTAATCTTAGCTTTAACCGTAACGGGGGACAAGAACCCCAGAGGATCGAATACCTCTGCTAGAGTTCTCAGCAAATCGCGACACGTGAACCTCACCTCGCGTGAGATTACCTTGTCTGACGTCAAAACGTCGCGCGATGGTATCCAAGATATCCCTAAGACTTTGGTACTGAACTCCACTTCGTCTGGCGATTCGTGGACTGACTCGACATTTTTGACCGAATCCAAAATATGTGATCGGTTGGAGACCCACTTCCCCAAGTGGAAATCGCCTCTACGTAAGAGGTCTGTGACTCCACGAATTTTCACGCGTGCCGGGGCTTCGGTCGCACTGCTGTTCAGGTAGTCGTCCATGTACAGATGTTCTTTAACCACTTCTGCTGCTTCTGGAAAATCTGCTCCAAAATCTTCTGCTGTTCTCCTCAAAGTATGAATGGCAACGAATGGCGAACAACAATCTCCAAACGCTAGTCGATCCATCTGGAAAACGTCTACGAGTTCGCTGCCTTTTTCCCTCCAGAGAAATCGATGGTACCGTGCGTCTTCTTCACGTAGTCGAACACGGCTAAACATTGCTTCTATGTCTGCAAAATACGCGACCTCGAACTCACGGAACTTTGAAAAGATTATGGGGATTTCTGATTGTAATGCAGGACCGGGTAATAATGCGTCGTTTAAGCATTTCCCTTCGAATTTTGCTGCGGAGTCAAAGACGACCCGCAGTTTTCTGTTGGAGGTCGATCTTTTGTATACTCCGTGATGTGGCAAGAAATACTGTTGAGGGTGTTCGAGTTCCTCCTTTGTAGTAACTCGATGGGCGTACCCCTCAACGACATATTTCGCTATGGCCTCTTCATAACCTGCTTCGTAAGCAGGATCCTTTACGAATTTTCGCAGAAATGCCATGAGGCGCTGCTTTGCTGCTGCACGATTGCAATTAAGGTTTGGTTCCCCCTCACGCCACGGTAAGACGACTTCACAACCAGGGTCCAAACGCTTCATCCCATCTTCGACCATTTTAATGGCCCTCAAGTCGTCTTCACTCAGGGCCGGTCCACTGCAGTGCTCTGTGCCGAACGACTCGGTTTCACAGAAGGTTAAGATGGTGCCATCAAGGCTTCCGCAGACTGTCCGAATAAGGTTCACGTGAGACTCTTGATGACCGTTTGGGCCAATTACGCCCTTGCAACCCATCCGAAGTCTGTGCGAATGGCTCCGGCTTCTCCCTTTCTCCCGCTGCGTACTTCAATCGGATCGAGAAGGTGATTATAGTTGGATCCAATGAGTAAGTGGATTTCCCCTCCGGAATCACTTAACGGTAGATCCTTCAAGTGAGACCACTTCTTGAGCGTTACCCACTCGATTCTCTCCGTGCCTTCGCATATCTTCGGGATGGAGTTGAACAATACTGGAAGGAAACCGTTTTCTCCTTCTACCTCTAGCTCCACCTTCCGGGTCCGATAATCTCCGCGCTTGCCACCTACTCCATAAAGCTGAATGGCATAGCTCTCCGCTGAGAACCCCAGTCGTCGTAAGAATGCGTCTTGGACAAGGCACATGTCGCTTCCTCCGTCAATGAGCATATTGGCCGGGACTCTTTTTCCTTTGGCATCCAATACGCGAACACTGATGACGCCTAAAGCTACAGCTTCGCGGCGACGTTGAGTGGTTTGGACGGACAGCGCTTTGGCAGTTCGGGTTGTGTCGTCGTGGTGCAGAAGGCGGTGGTGACAGTTCTTACAGCCGTTAACTCCACACTCTCGGCCTGTCCCGCAATCGCGAGCTGAATGTTTCCCCCGAAGGCAGGAAAAGCACAGCCGTTTGTTTTCAGCAAACTTCCGTCGTTCGCTCGTTGACCATGATTGGAACTTGGGGCAACTATCAAGCCGGTGCTCACCCCCGCAGTTCCAGTAACCAGTCGGTTTTGCTACCGATGGTTCAGCTGAGGCGTTGTAGCTACGCCCCTTCACCCGCTTGTCAATCTCCTTGTTGGATTTATCTTGTTCTGCCGCAATGTCGTAGGCATTCTGGTGGGCTGCTGCTCTGTCACACTACCACGAGACAAATCTCTCCAAATCGTGGAAGAAGATTCCTGACGAGCAACCTTCGTTCCAAGTAAGGCGATTCTGAATTGATAACTTGGCGGTGACCTTCTCGATAAGGTCGCGCTGGTTGCTACCATCCACACGGTTAAGGTCAAAGAGGTGCGTTCGGACTCTCTCTTGAAGGCAGTTGGACCTTTTCCAACGTCGAGCCTTTCGATAGCTTGAATATGTGCGGCTCGCATAACGTCGCGACGTCCGCAATTGTCCTTGAGTCTACCCAGAGCGTCTTTGTACGCGCTCTCTCCGCCACTTAGACTGTACACGATATCTGCGCAATCTCCGAGGAGGCTTCGACGGAGTATAGCTAGTTTCTCACCAGGACTCCTCCAAGTCTGATGAACTAGCGATTTAAAGAGGTCAATCCATTGAAACCATTCCAGCGCCGAGCCGGAATATGGTTCCATCGTAACTCCCGAGGAGCGGCTTCGGGAAACGGAACTCCAATCGCTTGAAACTTCTCTTCCGTCTATGTAGAGATCAATCCAGTCGTCTGGAGCCTCGACTTAGGAGTTTTGGTTGTCCAACCACTCCGAGATGGGGGATTTCGTAGTACGTGCATACTTATCCTTTTGTACCCGAGATTGTCGTGAGGTCTGCGATTTAACCAAAATCCCTTCGAGCGTTTTGTCTAAACTCTTGCTTAGTTGTTCTGAGATTTGACTCATGGCGTCGGCCAAATCCGCTGATCGACTTCGACTTTGGTCGAAGGTTTCCGACGACTCGGACTGAGCTCGGTGCTCGTTGACGGACAGACCATCTTGTTTTTCCGAAGTCGTGATTGAAACGTTGTATGGGAACTGCTCTATGTATCCCTTTATAGTTTCGGAGGTTTCCTCAATTTTGCTCCAGTACTTGGCCTGGAGGGACGCTTCCTTCGCGGCTTCTTCATCTTCTTCATCTAAAGAATCCATCAATTTTTCGTTAATGTCTTCGATGTCTCGATAGGCGTCTTGACATTCCTGTAGCATTCTCTGCATAACCCGTCTCGACTTTTCCTCATTTATGAGGACATCAATTTGATTGCAGTGTCCTGTGATTTTGCGCCTGAGACTCGTTCGTCTCCTCTTCAGTTGAATTACGTTTACTTCTTGAAGTGCTTCTGAATTGGCATAGGCCATCTTGCTTGATGTGTAACGTAACATTCCCATTCGAACCCGCTTTGTAAAACTAAACCCTTCACCGTAACATTCCCATCCAAACCCGCTTTGAAAAACGAAACCCTTCACACCTAGTTAAAAGTAAACCCTACGAAAACACCTTTTTGACGGCGCAATGACTCGCCGACAAGTCCCCCCTTTACGACCTTGTTTGTGTCAAAAGGGGATTATATAAGACATGCATTGTTAGAGTAACGTGCTCAGTCCTACCTCGTGTTACGCTGCTGGTGACAATACAAACTTCCCTAAGATCTTGTGTCCAGTTACTGTGAAGTTAAGCGTTAATTACTCAGAAGCCGACAACCCCTGTTCGTACGATAACCAAAGGACCGTAACGTAAGTACGAACATCTCCTTGCACGAAATTCGTATCACATTGGTGGCAAACGGTGTGAACCAGAAGCCCCATCCCACTTCGGTCGCTACCCTCACGCTCAAAATACCCCAACATGGCTG
This sequence comes from Triops cancriformis, assembly GCA_020615345.1. Lineage (NCBI taxonomy): Eukaryota > Metazoa > Arthropoda > Branchiopoda > Notostraca > Triopsidae > Triops > Triops cancriformis. Next base: position 11,560 of record JAHZNP010001586.1, on the reverse strand, counting down.
GAGCATCTTCTTCGCAAAATTACCAATTTTCTGATAAACAATTCGAGAAATTATTCCTCCCCGTACTCAATCAAGCAACCGTTTCGCAACTCCCGCGATTCACGGGAGAAAAAACGGGCATATCGGTCCGTACCTTTTTAAAAGACGTCGAGCGGAAAGCCGCATTCTCTAATTGGGGCGAAGAAACAAAATTACGAATAGCGTGTTCAAAACTAGAAGGGAAAGCCGGAGATTACTACGACGACTTACGAGACCGTAAACAAATCACGACATACGACGATTTAACACGCCTACTAAAAGAACGATACGATGAAATTTTTTCGGAAACGCAAATTCTAGAAACCATTCAAACAACTTCACAGGGCACAGACCAAGACGTACGAGAATTCGCCCACACACTGCGACAACTGACGAAATACCTTCAAGAATTCGGCCCCGATAAATCGCTTCTCCCGGAAGTTCAAAGGGAACGGGAAGAGAATGCCGACAGATTCTTGAAAACGAATTTTATTCGTGGTCTCTTGCCACACCTGAAGCGCTAAGTTATTGATAGGGAACCGAAAACATCCTTAGAGGCTGTGAGTTACGCAGCCAAACAGGAACGAAATGAGCGAATCGTCCCAACAACAAACGCGACAAGCGATCTCGTTGTGCAGCTCCAGGCGACTATAGCCACCCTAACGGTCAACCAGTCCAGCCACCAGCCTAGGAACCGGTTCCGTTCTCCCCACGATAAGTCGCGCAGCCCCTCAGGCACTCGCGCGAATTCATGGCAAAGCCGGCCGCGAAACCAAAGTCCTTACAAGAAGCCCAGTTTCGATAATCAGGCTCTGTACGACAAACAGCACCGCAATCATGACCAACCAAGGTTCCCTGAAAACTAGCGACAGGTGCGATTTCACAATTCCCACTATCGGGGTAGACAGTCCGGTAGGACGCAAATGATTAGCCAAAGATGCGGGAAAATAGGTCACTCAGCTCCAATCTGTAGAGCCAGGATGCCTATGTATAACTTTTCAAAAAACTAAGAATGCCAGCAGTAAATTACAGCAGAGGTCAGCCGGCGTTAAAATCACACAAAAACAAATCCCTCTGCACAATAACCCAACCACTCCATATTTTCTGCGAAATTTTTATCGGTAAAACACCAATTAGATGCCTAATTGACACAGGGGCAAGTCTCAGTCCTACACAAACGCACATTCGAACTCATTAACCCAGATTTACGGAAATGGGTCGTCCCAACGGACGCTAGGTTGACTTCGGCAACCGGGGAGCCAATACCTGTCGTTGGCTGCTATATGCTTCCAGTGCGCGTAGGAACCGACAAAATTACCCTTAAATGCCACGTTTTAAAACACCTAACCCACGAATGTATCCTCGGCAGGGATGCCATTAAGGCCCTAAAAATGATCATAAATGGAGCTACTATGGGAGTTTACATACCGGGTCCAAGCAGGGACAGACTTAACGCCATAAACGACGTTCAAACCACCTCGTATACAGTACTTACCCGCACTAAACCTAGTATCCCCGCGAGGTCCAAAATCTTGATTTACGGAACTGCCGAGGGATGCACACTTACTTCCGGATTTTTTTAACAAAATTACTACAGCATTTCTCAATTGTCCCACTACCCCTTGTGCGCCGAAGAAGCCCTCGTTGATGTTCAAGCATAACAAATTCTCATATGCACCTATAATGAAGGAAACAGCGTGGTCACACTAAGGCGGGGTACCCAACTCGGCACATTGTACCCAGCCGAAACCGCCTCTATCGCGGCGGTCCATGATGCTCCTACCCTTAATTTTGCTCAAAAAGACGAATTCAAATTTGACACTATGAGAAAACGGGAGCACACGGAACTTTCTAAACTCCTCTCTAATTTTGTGACGTTTTTGCACAAAATGATAACGACCTTGGTCGGACTGCGATTATACAACATAGTATCGACACAGGAGGTGAAAACCCTGTCTACCTTCGGCCGTACCGCGTTCCTGAAGCAAAGCGGAACAAGATAGAACAGCACGTCCAAGAAATGTTAATCAAAAACGTAATACAACCCTCTAACTCACCATGGAGTTCACCAGTCGTACTTGTCAAAAAGAAGGACGGGTCTGAACGTTTTTGCGTCGATTTCCGGAAACTTAACAACATTACAAAAAAGGACGTCTATCCACTCCCCAGAATCGACGATACCCTTGATCTCCTAGGGAGGGCGAAGATCTTCTCCACGCTCGACCTCGCAAGTGGTTACTGGCAGGTGGAAGTAGCCCCCGAAAACAGGGAAAAGACAGCTTTTTCCACACATAACGGGCATTACGAGTTCCAATGCCTACCATTTGGGCTCACGAACGCCCCTGCCACATTTTAGCGGTTAATGCAGAAGTTACTACAATCTATCTGCAAGGATTTTGCACTAGTATATCTGGACGATATAATCGTATACTCGAAAAATTTTAAGGAACACGTGCAACACCTTAAAACCGTCCTTAACCTTCTTTCACAAGCAGGCCTAAAACTGAAGCCAAAGAAATGCCACTTTGGAAAACACGAGGTTAAATACCTAGGACATATTGTCTCAGAACATGGGGTTACACCGGACCCCGATAAGATCTCGGCCGTGAAGAACTTTCCCATGCCTAAACGCACGAAAGACGTGAGAGCTTTCCTGGGTCTTGCGAACTATTACAGAAGGTTTATAAAAAATTACGCTGTAATTGCAAATCCACTCACCAAATTAACGAGGAAATACGAAACATTTCACTGGGACGATGAATCAAATAATGCTTTCATATCACTAAAACACGCACTGACGAACTACCCCATCCTCGCGTACCCAAATTTCTCCTTACCGTTTACGCTTTTTACCGACGCTTCAAATGAGGCTGTCGGAGCTATTCTGGCCCAATATCACAATAATCGGGAAGTAGTAATCGCTTACGCTAGTAGGAAACTCAATGCTGCGGAAACACAGCCAACAAGGATCTTACGTCAAAACTATCCCGATGGTCCCTACGCTTACAGGAATATGATTTTTCCATAACTCACGGAGCCGACCAAAAACATGGCAACGCCGATTCCTTATCACGAATTCCGCTCGCTGCCATTTCACATGACCATTCTCTCACGCTAAATTCATTTCGCGCAGCACAAAACGAAGACCCTACCTGCTCCGAAATACTCCGTTCCTTAATAGACAACAACCCTCGCAAAAATGGCTACCACCGCCCCGCACAGGAAATAAAAGCAAACGACTACGCAATAAACTCCGACAACTTACTATGTAGACTACGCCCCTGCGTACACGATAGAAGAAACCTCATCCCACTACCCGTCGTGCCGAAAACGATCCGCGCGACTATTCTTGCCAGCCTGCATGATCACGAAACCGCAGGACACCTGGCAATCCAAAAGACGTACGACAAAATTAGGGCGAGATATTACTGGGCAGACCTTTAGTCACACGTAAAGGACTATGTTAAGTCCTGTGTTTCATGCAACAAGCGTAAATCACCAGTAAAACTCCAAAGGCACCCTTAATTCCCATGCCGGTAGCGAATGGTCCGTTCGAGCGCATCGCCGTCGACATACTAGGACCACTCCCCGAAACCCCCGCTGGGAACCGGTACATTGTCGTTTTTACCGACTACCTGACGAAATGGCCCGAAGCCTTCGCGCTTCCGGACCAAAAAGCCACCACAATAGCCACAATATTTTGCGAACAAATTCTTTGCCGACACGGAGCCCCACGCTACCTGCTCTCAGACCAAGGGCCCAACTTCATGTCCGAACTAATACACAACATATACGAGTTACTCAACACAGGCAAACAGAAAACAACACCTTACCACCCACAATGCGACGGACTTACAGAACGATTCAACAAGACCCTTGCCGACATGGTTTCTCATTATGTAAACGATACACACACAGACTGGGATGATCAAATTCCATTTTTGCTCTTAGCATACCGCAGCTCAGTACAATCTTCTACTTTAGAAACACCATTTTACTTGCTGTACGGAAGGGACCCTACCATACCAATAGACACCATTCTGGCACCACCACAATCACCACCGTCAGCCTATGCCGACTATCGACAACATCTGACACGCAGTCTTAACAAAGCGTGGTCTCTCGCACGTTCACGTTTACAGTCAGCACGTTTAATACAAAAGAAGAACTACGAGAGACGTGCTCGAGATCACGGATTCCAAATAGCCGATAAAGTATACTTGAACAAACCAGCAACTAAAACGGGCCTGTCCAGGAAACTAGATAATAGATGGACTGGACCCTACCGAATAACGGATATGCCATCACCGTTCACAGCTACTTTATTGGGTACATAAACACTTCGTAATCACACTGTTCACGTGAACCGACTAAAACCCTTTTACGAATCCGATATATTCAAAGACAGGGAACAACTACCCACAGGGAAACCACTTCTTATTTACCATACACCAATTCCACCACCCCCACCGAACATCCCGCCGAGTACTCCTAGACAAGATGCTCCTATAAATTACCCAGTTGCCGGCAGCCCGTCGTACGCGGACGTAGCGCGCCGACAACCTAGTCCTCCCATCGCAAGCCCAGTATTTCATACGCCCCAACAGAGCCCTTCAGACTCATTGGCCATGCAGACCTCAGAGTCAATTACAACCCCGTGACGCGTACTACGCGACAGAAGCAAACTTAAACCACTCCCACGATTCCAACCTTAATAGACTAACAAACTAACAAAAATATACTAGTAATAAAAAAAGAACAGAAACAAAACAAACCGAGAAGAAGAAATAAACAATAATATTTAAAAAAATAACAAAAAATAAGTTAGTCTCACTCCATTCCCATTAGGATACTCCTGTTCTTCTTTCTCATCACGTTATCTGCCACAAGTTCCGGGGAAATGTCCGTCACCGTTTGTAACTGCACGGCCCCAGTCCATACAAAAGTAATCGACATAGGCAAGTCGACCGAATGCGCAGACTCACCTCGCATCGAACCACCCTCTCACATCACATTCCAACTATTAGTAATGCGAAACTATTCCCTTTCCATTAAAGCCTACGCATGTAGCGTATGGACGAGAACAAAAACTATCACTTCCTTCTTTTTCGGGGAACGGACACCATCATTTCCAATACACAGGCAGTCATTTCCCCTGATGAATGCTGGCGAATGATTAAAACTCTACCTTCTTTTGGCAATAAAACGACAAGCCTCGTTAAAACTTCTTGATTTTTGACCAACAAGCAGAGGGTAAATCCGCGTAGATGTCCGTAAACACGTATGAAATCAAAGGGTGCCTCATGGAAGAAATTCTTCTAAACCACAACTGCAAAGATTGCTCTCTGTCATCACCCTTCGGTACCCTAAACGCGCTTGTCACAAGCGAGCCCGCCGAAACTAACAAAATCACGATAGTCTGGCGAAATCATCCAATCCCAGAACCCTGCAAAAACAGTTATGCCATTAACCCTGTTGCCGGTCTATTGCTCCGCGACACAACGCAAGGCCAAGCTCGCGTTCGCGACCCTGTCAATCAGCAGGAATACCTTATTAATATGACCGAAGTTACCGTCTGTAACATGACAGCCCTCCCCGTAGTAAATTCGCAAGGCCACTATATTACAATTACGAGCAATAACTCACCACCAACACGACCCTCAACCAGACCGGAATTCCGAAGATACTCCGACATCGGTGAATCATTGGCCGCCCATTTCCAATTTCTCTACGACGACTCCGTCAGTCGAGACAGGACGCTAGCTTCGGAACTACACCTCCTGGATTGTATGTAAAAACGACTCTTCAAAAACCTTCTATCGCTAGCTGCAGAATCTTCCGGATTTCTAGCCGCACGAACGCTGGACCTTGGAACCTGCCAAAGGTCAACATGGTGGGAGAAATGGCCATCAGTACCCAATGCTTATCATCAAGAGTAACTTTCGACGCAACCCACACTCCCTGCGGCTGGCAGCCGAAATACGGAAATTTTACAATCGCTAAGGACGGTTGGTCTCTTTACCCTTTTCGCAAATGCTATTGGCCAAACGGCATCGCAAATTTTAATGGAAAGGCCCATCGCTACCACAATGGATCCTGGACGCCCCTCGCAGCCGATTCCACCATCTTTACCGCCAAATGGAACGATTCATTTCGCTTCGTCGCAGAAAAAACGCTGACGGGTTCCATCAACACATTCCTGCGATCCAACTCCCAACCAGCGGACAATATCAACGTCCTAACCGACCTCCTTTCGACATTCCAAAGCCAAGGGGCACACGATATCCGGAACGTCATCGTGGACGAGCGGTCCAAAACCAAATGGGACTTTGCAGCCAATTGGTCCCTGGGCTCACGCTCTACACTTCTCTCCATTATCACAGCTCTAATACCTTTCTGTTTAGCTATTCTAGTATTACATCGATGCAGCAAACAACTAGCACGCGCCCCATTCTTCACCAGAACCAGCCCGTACGCCCAAATCCGGCCGACTGATATCCCGTTGCAGGTCATCGGCAGCGAGATGCCCCAGCCGCAGCAAACCGAACACCACCAGGAACATCCTCAATTATCTTCCCTTCTTTCAAGACTGGAATAACGCAGACCGATGCGAGGACGCATCTGGGGGAAAAAGGGGAGTCATGTAACGTAACATTCCCATACGAACCCGCTTTGTAAAACTAAACCCTTCACCGTAACATTCCCATACAAACCCGCTTTGTAAAACTAAACCCTTCACACCTAGTAAAAAGTGAACCCTACGAAAACACCCTTTTGTCGGCGCAATGACTCGCCGACAAGTCCGCCCTTTACGACCTTGTTTGTGTCAAAAGGGGATTATATAAGACAGGCATTGTTAGAGTAACGTGCTCAGTCCTACCTCGTTTTACACTGCTGGTGACAATACAAACTTCCCTAAGATCTTGTGTCCAGTTACTGTGAAGTTAAGCGTTAATTACTGAGAAGCCGACAACCCCTGTTCGTACGATAACCAAAGGACCGTAACGTTAATTACGAACATCTCCTTGCACGAAATTCGTATCACAGATGGTTGCCCTGGTTAACAGAAGCTTCAGACTGAAACGGCTGGTTAAATCCAAAGGGCACGGCGAGTTCGAACGCGTTGACGTAGCTAAGTAAACGCGTTGCTTACTTAAGACCGCGGGCTGTCCCTACGTAACGGCTGGCAACCTGACTCTTCGGGTCTGTGGTTCGGCCAGCAACTTTGGGTGTGGCTGACGACGTTTAGGCTTTTCGACGACGCAATTCCAAAAATGATTATCCAACAAAACAACCGAATCCGGCTCGGAGGACCAAATGTAATTGTGTATGGATGTTATGCAATTAGATTATTATTTATGCCGGCTGGTTGTAATCGTTAGACAACAAATTCAGGATTCAAAATGCTTTATTGTACTGTCGAGGTGACAGGTTACCTTTACAGTCGGGGGGAGGGGAGACAAAACAGTCATACACAGAATTGCACAGAACTTCCGACAATTATGATTCTAACTCGAGAATATTCGCAATGACTCTGCCTTGTCTCCGCTTTGTTCAAAGACTTAGCCTACACTGCCTAGTTGTTATTAGGTCTTTCTTTCTGCTCTGGTTTTACGGTCGAACACTCAGTTCATAAAAAAGGGGGGTCGTAAAACAGAAGACGAACCCCCGGTCATTTACTTCAAATTCTTTACTTCTCTTGTTACACTTTTGCCTTCGTCTCTCGCCCCAACACCCACATTTGTCAAAAATTATATATTTACATCCAGTTTTCCACACAGAACAATCCTTGACATTTCTGACATAGTACGTCTTGCGTCCACGGCACAATACATTGCACACTAGGAGAAGAAACTGCGTTCTAATAAATTACATACGCTAATCTAATACAAGACAGTTCTAATAAAATAGACACAACCTCCGCAACTGTATCCAGCAAAGAATCTATTGTGTGTCGATGAACTGCAGCTTATTAATCAACATTGGGTGCGTGGTAGAGGAGGGATGGGACAGTGTGGACACTTTTCTGTAGTTTATTTTTCATTTCACGTGGAGACAAAATTGTAGCCTAAAACTATACTCGTCAGATGGCCTGGTGTTCTGGCTAACAATTGAGGTATTGTACGCTTGAAAAACACAAACAATAACACCAAACACCCATGAAAACTGGAGGCTCCTCCGACTGTCCAAAACGAGATACCGGGGATACAATTTGGACTTGGGTGTAGTGCGATTTGTCCGTGTGTTTTGCCATAAGAAAACTAATAGGTAGCCTTTTTTAAAAATACATAATAGACTTGAAATATCTAAACGAAAACTTAACAGTTATACTCCCTTTCGATAAAGGAATCATCCTAGCTCAGGTCAGTGCAAGGAAACTCACGATTTCGTAAAAATGATTATTCACAACAAGAAAAGGCAATGCAAATGGCTGAGTCCAAATCGTACTAAATCATCCCTTTGGAGTTTAAAATCTCGTGCGAAAAAAGACAGCGATTTTAGAACAAACCTTTGGAGTAGTTATTCTCTAACTTGTCAGCTACATAAAAGTAATTTTATTTTACTTTTAGATACACATTATGAGTGCTACAACGAAATAATCAGGACCCGTTTCTTACGAAAAGTGCCAAAAATTCAGTTTTTATTTATTTTCTCAAAAATGGTTCAATATTTTTCGACGAAAATTTCCTCGTGAAAGCTTCGTCGTATTCACTAAGTGTACAATTTTTTTCAGATCCAAACCTGTCGTAGTTCGTTAGTAATGATTTTCGTACGGTTTGTCCCACGTGTAAACTGTCCCATCACTCCTCTACATACTCATTGAACATCTTTAAATGGAAAATGACTGTTTGAATTCAGGAAGTATTTACAATTGGTAAATCACCTGGTAGCTTTCTTAGAAGAGTTAACTCCATTGAAATCTTTCTGCCTTAAGACTTTTGCGGAGTTACTTTCCTTGTTTGACTGGCCAGGGAATTTCATTAGCAAACGCGAATCTCTGAGATCGTCTTCCGGTACCGACAAAGTGACCTTCCATGAACACTAGCTTCACTATCGCCAAGTTCTGCAGCCATTGCGAAAGCTTCTTCAACGCGAATCCATAGTTCTGTAACAGGGCAAGTTGTAGTGGTAAGCAAAATCAAATTGCGCTACGTCATTTCCTGGAATGGCATGTACTCCGGATCGGAAGTGCTTAGATTGAAATACTTCCCTATAAAAACACAGACTTGTCTCATATCTAGGTCCCCTGTCTTGGATAGTTACTGTCATAAGTACACTTCCAAGTCTGGCTGGTTCCACCCCTAGCTTCCCCTTATTTCCCTTCTATCCTGTAACGTTTGTGTTCTAAATAAAATCCACTTCTTAGTGCAACTCTAGAATCCTATTGTTTGTACCCATGTAACGGCAATTTCCCTTTTACCACTCGGCCACGTCTTTAAAACTACGCCGTTACAGTTCGGTATCGTTCTCTGCTTGCCAAATCTCGTCGAGATCAGGGTTGAATGCGATAAAAAACATTTTTACCGTTACCGGGTAAGCGGTAACTGGGATTTTTTTTTACTTTACCGCGGTAAGTATTTACCGCGAGACTTTGAGACATACGCGGTAATCGGTAGCGGTAAAATTATATGCAACACGAACACCGAGTAGACATTGACGTAAATTACTAAAATAACTAAACTGTAAATTGATTGTAGAAAGTGAATTTGTTATGTCGTCAAAGGAAACGCACTGTTAGGCACCGGATGACTTCGTTTATTTAGGATACTTTTTGATTATCCCAGCGCTCTCATGACCCCGTCTGTTCTCTCTCCTCGTGACTTCCCTCTCCTCCTAACCCTTGAACCTCGAATCCCGATTGACCCCGGGTCACGTTCGACGGCACTCTCGGGGCACAGGGACTGTTACAATGGGAGCGGGAACTTGACGTCACAACATCTCTCCCCTTTCGACAATGAATCATAACTGCAGGACTTATCATATGAACAAACAAAATCGACCTGTGTTCTACGTATAATAAAACATATAACGAATCGATTGCACTGCTACAATACGCATCTCACTTCGACACCACGTAGTCCTTTAACCGCTTTGGGGCAGTCCTTATACGTTGGGGGCGTGGCTGCGGCTTGTCCACTTTAGTGCCTGGCGGCTTTCTTCGTTCATCCACGTCTTCTTGACCGGGCGTCTCCTGGTCTTCCACTTGCTCTTGACTAGTCGGCGTGGGCAGGGGGCGCGGTTGTTGATCGGGCTGCTGCTGTAGGGGCTGATCTCTGTAGTCTCCTGTGACGTCAGCTACTCCCGTGTCGACGGGCGGAAGGAACCTCTTAAAGTGGCTCGCATTCCTGGTCACGACCTTGTTGCTGCTGGCTGCGGTTACCATTGTGCCTTTAACTGACGTTACTTGGTACGGATCAGGTTCGTAAGCCGGTTTCATTTTGTTACGCAGCTGTTCCTTGTCTTGAAACAACACCGCTTCACCCACCTTCAGGTCTTTTGGTTTTGCCCTATACTTGCAGTCAGCTTGAGACTTCATCTTACTCTTGGCACGCTGGTCATTCTGTAACGCCTCTCGCGTTTCACTCCGCGCGACTACGTTGTTTTCGATTTGTGGTAGTTTGGTTTTGAGGTTCCGGCCAAAGAGTAACTGAGCTGGGCTCTTGCCTGTAGAGCCGTGAGGGGTTGATCGGTACGCCGTGAGGAATGACGGCAATCTAGTCTTCCAGTTGACCTTGGCTGCCACTGACGTCCTCACCAGCTTGTTAAGATTACGCACGAATCTCTCCACATCTCCGTTGGCCGCAGGCCAATAGGGCGTGATCCGACGGTGCTGAACCCCTTGTCTCTGAAGGTAGGCTGTTAGTTCTTCACTCTGGAACGGGGGACCATTGTCGCTCGTTACCGTGCTTGGTAGTCCAAAACGAGCAAACATATCTTCCAGGGTTCTTATTACCGCCGATGCGTAAGCTCTTGCAATGCAAGACCAAGGCCGTATTTTGGGGGTGTTTAACCCCCCTTCTCCCCGAAAGTTGATTTCGTAATGGTATAGATAGGAAAATGCGCAAAAGTCCAAAATATTTCATACTACCCCGTTTACCCCTACCCTGAAATTAAACGCTGGGTACGGCCCTGTGCACGACTGAAGACAAAATTTCTTGGGCGCGTTCTGCGAGGACTAGGACCAAAAGCAAAGGTATTCTGAAACAGTGAACAAGCGAAAAGGTATTGTGGGGGTTCCGTTAAATAAAATGTGCACTTCAGAATCAATTGTTTTATTGTTATAGTAGTCGTATACGCGTTGTTAAAACATGTAGGCTGGGAATTCGAATGGACTGTGAACTGACCTTGACCTTATTACCTTAGATGTACCTTGACCTTAGGACAACAGCTAGCTTGATTGACTCTTGTGAACTAAGGACAAACCACAGTGACCTTTTTAACCCTTTTTCCCTTGTATAAAGATTCCCTCTGTTTTTCAATACAGTCATTCGTAATCTAAGCTTTGAGCGTTCTACACGAATGAACTGGGAACTGCCCCAAC
>JAHZNP010001585.1:0-17442 GCA_020615345.1 Triops cancriformis | reverse complement strand
TTCATCCATCTGGTCCATAACCTTTCGAGCAATAGCCTCCTATGTCGTAGCATTCTTGTAATCTTCTTTGCGCTACTGCTGACTTCTGTGTCTGAGATGGCTTGTTCTTCAGACAGTCCATCAATGGAGCGTCCAATTAAAAGCTGTGCCGGTGTGATGACTTCAGGTTCTCTAAGGTCATCCATCACATACGTAAGCGGTCTTGAGTTGACCATTGATTCAACTTCCTTTAGAGCAGTGTTGAGCTGCTCCCAATTTAGACTCGACTTGCCAAGCGTTTTGCGTAACGGAGTCTTTACGCTTCGTATTAGTCTTTCGTACATTCCTCCCCACCATAGGGCTCTTTCGACGATAAATTTCCAACGAATTTTCTGCAATCCCAGGTAAGTTCTAAACTCGTCTTTTCCCTGGAGTTTCTCCAGTTCTTCCCATAGTCCGTGCAGTTCTTTATTCGTTCTCTTGAACGTTCGCACGTTGTCCGAGTAAATTACTGCACAACGTCCTCTTGTCGATATAAATCATTTCAGCGCCATCCAGAAGGATTCTGTGTCCATAGACATACAATGCTCTAAATGGATGGCTCGAGTAACCATGCAAGTGAAGATTCAAATTTAACCTTTTTCTTGATTTCCTTCTCTTCCAGAGATGTAGAGGGGTCCAGAGGTGCCGATCCCCCCTGAGCCCAAGAGGAGTTCCCCCCCACCGTCTGACAATCCCCCCCCCTCAAAAAAATGTCGCGATTCTTATTAAATGAATTACATGGTTGAAAAGTTTTAAAATTAGGAAAAGGAAGCATATTTAGTTTTATTCATCTTGGATAAAAGTATGCGTAAATAGTTGTTACGAAGAATTACCAATGATCTCTAGCAAATATTGGGTCATTCACTTAGTCGTGTCACTTTTTTAGCGAAGATTTGACAATTAATTTCTCTATACGTTACGATCTTTTTAAAAAAAGACGTATGGATCGATCGCATTTTGTTCGATCGCCTTAGCCAAACGATTAGGTAGATCAAAGGTTCCCTTTTCCAAGAAATTTCTAATATTTTTTTGCAAAAAACTGATCGAGGTGCTTTTCTATAGCCTCAAGATTTCCGATTTTTTCCCATGAAGGGAATTTTAAAGAGAGCGGAAAAGACCGTAATCTGATAGAGTAATGTCAGGACTGTAAGAAGAGTGTTGCTAGAACATCCTAGGAAAATTCCAACAGTTTTTGTCATGCCCGAAAAATGTGTGCTGCCCGGCGTTGTCGTAGTTAAGGGTTACGGCTCTTCTTTTGAACAACTCCGGACGCTTTTGACCAGTGCAATCTTTCAAATTTCGTACATCCTCGCAGTAATTGTCGACACTGATGGTTTGGCCATCTAGGAATATCACCCAACAAATCACTCCCTTAAAATCTCACCAGATGCACAGCATCACATTCTTCCGGAGTAGCCCAGTTTTAGGGACGGTTTGTGGACGTCTCTCTCTTTATCCTCGAGATTTTTTTCCATGTTACGTTATTGTAGACAATCCATGGTTAACCTCCTGTAATCGTCTTCCGAAAGTTCTCAAAGATCAACAAAAAGTTTGAAGCAGTTTAAAATAACATGTGCTCTGTATTGAAAATACAATCAACTAATTAGGAGAGACGATGAATGACTACGATATCCAATACGTACACGTTTAGAATTCGAGATCGTTTCGGTTGATCGGATAGTAAAAAGTTAGCGGTTTACAGGAATTTCTACATCGGAACGCCGCTCGAGACTACATTTCACGGAGCGAGTCTTCATTGTATTGGATACAGAGGATAAGTTTTAACAGCAAACCAGAGAACATTTCCAACATTTTAGGAACTATGTTCAGTTTTATTTGCGACCGTGTTATTACTTAATTCGATTGTGTTATTATTTATACATTGTTTTATTGAATCTCCAAGACCATGAGTCGCAATATCCATACACTAGCGTTCCAACTAGTGAATATACCGAGTTGTGCTCCCCAACATGCCCAGAAAAGGGTAGGGACCCGCATGTCTTTGTTAGGCTAGCTTACTCAACCCTCAACCCGCATTGCCGTCCTACGTCACGCGCCGGTAATATAGCGGGTTAAGGAACCGCGGTCTCCACCTTCCCAAGCCGAAAAGACGCTTCCTTTTGGTAGCTTCTGCACGTCGGTTTTTCCCTTGTGCCTTTCTCGTTTCTCCCCGTCTCCCTCCTCCCTTTTCTCCCTGTTTTTGCGCTTGGTTCCTGTGCGCTTGCTGACTTACACTCATTTAACGTACTATTTACGATTTGTTGTGGAAGAATCGACTGTTTTGTTTGGATATTCAGTGTATATAGTTTACAAAAGGTGTGAACAAGTTAAAGAAGAAGAAAGAAGCTGTTTAAGTGAGATAACTTGTAAGTTATATCAAATTACAATTCCCAAAGGTAGGACACTTTAATTAGCAATGTAAAAGCTTTCCTGGTCTTAAAACTATTGTTTTTCACATTCCTTGCAAGCCACTACTGTCTCTGCTCTTCTGGATGACAATTTTGATCGAGTTAGTCAGAATCTTGCAGTAAATTCTACCGAAAGTGACTTTGTGGAGGCTATTCGGGAAAGAATTTGAAGCAGACAGATGCTTACAGAGAGAGAGAGTGACCTTCAAAAGGAAGCTCCTTGTTTTTATTCAGGAATAACTCGGATGCGTCCACGTGCTGTTCCAGGTCCTGTCACTAAGGTCATGCGGTAGCCATGCGTCTGCTCTTGTCATATATCTAGCGAATTTCGGGTGCTTCACAACACTTTCTTGTGACACACCAACGATCGCTTGTATTTCCTGAATTTTTAGATATGAGTTTGTGCCCACCAAAGTCTTTATTTAGTCCGTATCGACCTCTTAATAGCGACCCTGTCAGTTACCATTTTTTATTTGAAAATTTCCACTTCGAAACGGCGGACGCCGTTTCCGAACCGCGGGTTCTTGTAGGGCATGAGGACCATATACTGCGCAGTTTTTTTAGCCCTTCCAAAGAGTTGAGACATTTGTGGAAATTATAACGCATAAAATGGCGATAATTTCCAGCGAGATCGGTCGTCTTTCAGAATTGAATAGAAACTTCATTTTCGCGTTAAGAATTATCAAAAACTTGGTTAACATGTTGTGACGGTGAGGAAATCTTCACCTGTCAGCTGAATAAGGGAGAAACACGAGTTTGTCTTTACATTAAGTACTGTTTGTATTTAGCACTGATACAAAAGGAGTTTACACTAATGCACGTGCTGCACCGAGGAAGATCGGGGGTAACAAGGGGCCCAGGTCCAGTCTGCTGGCTGTCTTTTATACCGCCGGTGACACAGGCTTTCCCGGTTGCGTCTGGATGGTCTTGTTTACGCATTTCTGGGTGGCGAATGACCTACAGGTAGGTTAGGAGATCTGCGTCCTTGTTGGTGTCATAAACAGTAAGACCCTGGGTAAGTTTGGATTAATAAAGCAATAAATTAACATGCAATAAGTCACGCTCTTGGTCTTAGGGCAAAGGGAAGGCTCTGTCGGCATCGGCACACAAGAGAAGCTCTTGGCACGATGTGCTTGCCGACTTCTTCCCGTTTGTCCTAAGAGTTAAACTTATGGTTATGTGACGGTGAGGTAATCACACCTGTCAGCGGGATACGGGAGAGAAAGGAGAAGATTGGTTTACGGGTAACACACTGTATTCACATTGTTACAAGCTAGGTGTTTACACTAGTTGCATTCATTGTGGGGGGAAGAACCGGAGAGGTACTGGCTCTTCAAGTACCACCCAATCCCCATATCAACCCAACAGAAGAACCCAAGAACAACCCCACTGAATAACAACCGAAGAACGAACCGAGTGAGAGCGTCTGCAGCTGCTTAAATAGGCTGGGGCTTCGTCATCAGGATTGCGTCTCCGTCATTTAGGTTCACGGGCGGTTGGTGACCTACAATGGCCGGTTACGGGGTTCGGGTCCTGGCCGGTATCGTAAAGACGGTGGACCTTGGGTTAAGGTTTACAATAACAAGTAATAAACCTAACATGCAATAGGTTACTTGTTTTGTCTTCAGAGCGAAAGGAAAGATTTGTCGGCATCGGCACACAAGAGTGATTCTTGGCACGACGTGCTTTCCGCCTTTCTTTCCTTTCCTCTGAAGAACTATAACTATGTTAAAGGAAAGAGTTTGAGTAAATGACATAATGAGGACTGTTATTAAGAGTACATATTCTTCACCGTTACACTCCTTCATTCTTCGAAGTAGTTGCCGTCCTCGGCAACAAGCCTTACTGGTGCAGGCGGAAGCTTCGGTACACGGAAGGAACTGCAGGTTTCTGCTGGTGAGTAGTTCGGCATCTCAGAGGTGGCTAACGATGAAGTTCGACATGTGCGAATTCCGTTTCGGTGCGGTTTTGATGCAGTACTTTTCTGATAGGCGTCCGTTTCGTGTGGGCTGAAGTCATAAATTTCAAAGCGGCGTATTTGGTGACGATTTGTTCACCAAATACGCCGCTTTTCCGGATTTCAAGTTCCGGGTTTCCGGATACGCCGCTAAACCGGATTTCAAGTTGTCTTTCCAACGAAATATGCCAGCAAATTTATTCATAGCTTCTGAATCTATTATAATTTGAGTAGAGGCATAATTTCGTGGTTTGAATAGACAGCGTGTAGAAAGTTTGGCGTTTAGCGCGTTTAAGTTGCGGGTTATGTCGCGTGATTTCGGTTGTGCATTGATGATTTTTGTTAACATCGTTGTAGAAGGGGGGTTCCCACAGGAATATTTCGTTTGCAGTTCTTGGAGCCTATGGTCGTTGCTGCTAGCATGCTACAAGGGCTGGCCTATTCTTTAGTGACCATATCCTGTATGGCATCCAGTTGACCTTTTAATTGGTCTCATGTGAGGCTACCATATCTACAGGAACGCTTGCGGGCAGTCTTCAGATGCAGTCCCTGCTTCAACATGGACTCTCCCCTGATAGAGGGAAATTGACCTGGTATGACAATAACGGGAAAAGTGAGAATATCCGAACAGCCAGGAGTTGCGGTAGTATTGAAAGGAACTTCATTTATTTGGTTGTTTCCAAAACGCGTGCTGCTGTGTTTGGCGGATTTTGTGTTGAGTGTGCTTTGCTTATCGGGATTTACGCATCGGAATAGTGTACATTCTTCCGAGCTACCGTAATTAGTTTTCATCAGTGTAACTTGTTGCTGGCTGCTGTCGTTCCGCTGTGTTTTATACGGGTATGGGGAATCAATTATGATAAGGTCGGAAACGGGGGCGAAATATTCATATATTCAATTTGGACGTCGTATTTGAAGGTTTGCGAAGTATTTTTCATGAAAGTAGAGTACTATATGACAATTGATGCTTCAGCACATTGGTGTTAATATAATGGGCGTTCTTTTTAACATCGAAAGAAATATAAGTGAAACATAGAAGTTGCAGTAACAGTGCTATTTAAAAGTATAATTTTCGTGCATCATGCAAAAAAAAGGAAAGTTGGGGTTAGAGTGAAATCCGTCGTGCTCAGATATAAATGGCGTGTTTAGCCGTATGTTAAATATGGCCTCGGTCTCTTAAGGAAATTGTATACCGAGGAGTGTGAATTTCAATTTTACTTGTCTTGTTTCTAAACTTTGGGAGCGTTTAGAAATGTCAATTGCGATTTTTTCTTTTTCTTTTATTTTACAAGAGAGAAGTTTTTTTAAATTTGTACCTCTAAACTTGGAAATGTTTAGTAATGACCATTGTTAATTTTTTCTTTGTTTTTTTTTAAAGTTACGAGAGAGAAGTTTTTTTTAAATCGTGCAAAGTGTAACGGAGTAGATTATTTAAAATATTGACACGGTATTCTTTGCTTTTTGTACTCTTTTTGCATGCTAGTAGTGTTTGGTTGCATCTCCCCCATTGTTTCCCCTGCCCATACTCATATTTCCGCAGCTGTTGCCTTAAGCGATTGCTGCACGTAGGGACCCGTCGTCCAGGCTTGTCCAGACTTGTTGGACCGGAACTGCTGATTCAGCAGTCCAGGGCCTGGATCGAAGGGGTATAAATACCACTCCCAATACCATCGCAAGTCAGAGTCGGGCTGGCGGACTGACCAGATAGTAGTCCCCTAGTAAGCCAAGTGTAACCTAGAAAGTGTTTGTACTTTTGTGCCGCCAAATACAGTTGGACTTGTGAATTTAACTCACGTGCAGTTTCTTAACGTGACATTTTGGTGGAGATGTGGGGTATGCTCCTAAGAGCTCGTTATCCTCGTAAGTAAATTTTCTAAGTGTTTTAAAGGACTTAGTACGTTCAAGAATACTTGGGCTACAAATTTCTAAGTCCAAAAAGGACTCTAACTTTTGAGCCCCACGCAGCACGGAAATTTACAAGTCCAAAAGGGACTCTATATTTGCCGAAGACCCTCTAACGAAAATTTACAAGTCCGAAAAAGACTCTAAGCTTTCTTGAGTCCTGAATGCCAAAAACACCCTAAGTCCAGAAAAAGAATTCATGTCTGGGCAGAGGGAACGGGCGAATTCCATCCCCGAGAACGAAGTCCCTTGTCCGGTACGCCAGAGCGCCCGACTCCTAAGGGAGAGTGCCCCACCACCTGTGGAGCTCACAAGGAAATAGACGATCCACCGATCAGCCGAAGAGCTACGCAGAACTCCCACCGTAATCGACCTACCCATCGCAATCGGCGAAGCAGCCGTATCCTTAGGGTTACCAAAAACCCCAGGACCACTGACCCCAGGTACCGTAACGTATTCCCGTGTAGAGGGTGCTACCGAAGACGAAATATTTGCGTCGCCCACGAAAGTACCTACCACTCGTGGACCCTTGCTTAAACCTACCCACACCACCGAAGTAATCCCTGTAGAAACCATGGCGCATACCAGACAACCAGCAGCCACCTCCGGTGCAATGGCAAGGACCACGACCGGCCAAACCAGGGCCCGTCTAAGGAAACCTATGGAAGCCCCAAATTACGATGATTCAGATGCCTCTGATCCCGTTACTTTCCTGGACCGTTATGAAGAAGTGGCGGACTTCAACGAGTGGGACGAAGACGACAAAGCCCGGTTCTTTGGAGCAAGCATGGGAGGTACTGCCCTTACGTGGTACCGAAATCAGTACCGTCAAGACGGTCGACGTTTGCCAGCCTGGGAGCAAATCAAAGCCGATTTTAAGAAGACTTTCGTATCTCCAGCGAGAAACTACAGGCAGTTGGCACGACTCCAGATGCGTATCCAAGGCCCCAGTAAGACTATCAACGAGTACTACATCGACGTTCTGGGACTTTGTGCTGATGTCGACCCGAACATGACAGAAGCACAGAAGCTGGATTACCTTTTCCGAGGCCTGCGGCCCAGTTTAATTGAAATCCTCGCACAGCAGCGCATCGATACATGCGACCAGTTCCGCGAAGCGGCCAAAACCCTAGAATTCGGCCAAGAGCGCGCCCGAGCTTCTCAATCTTGGTGGTCATCAGTCATCAGGAACACAGAGAAGCGTGTTACGGTAGCCTGTGCGAGTAACCCACAATCGAAGCCGTGGCCGGTAGCTAATGCAAGCGTAGCGGAAAGAGGAAGTAGTGGGGATCTAACGAAGCTGTTTGGGGAACTAAGGAGTGTGCTGACCGAAGGGTTTCAACAATTCTTTGATCCGCGAATGATCTTCGCGGATCAAAAGGTAAGGTTGGCCGTCCCTTCTTTCCCAAATCCCGATCGCATGACGGAGCCCCAATTTGCCACAAGTGTCAAAAACCAGGGCATATAGCCCGAAATTGCCGAAGTATCCCTAGAGAGAGAGGCAATCCAATCCAGCCCCAGCCCAACGTAGGACCAAATAGGAATAGCCAACAGAATCTTGAACGCGGGAACCGCCACCCGCAGGACAGGGTTGACAGACTTCCCGTCAGGACCCTCCAGTATAGTGAGCACGCCATCGAGCCGGAAAACTAAAACAGGCGACTCGTAGGGGTAGGGCCGCCGAGGTAGTACAAATCCCCACTTTATGTGTTAAATGCCCAAGCCTTATTAAGGAAACTGTGATTTGTAATGGTACAGTGATAGTAGCGATTATTGATACCGGAGCCGCCGTAAGCGTAGTGTCAGAGGATTGGGTTCTCCAAAATCAGGCCGAAGTGGAGCCATGGAGTGGACCCGAAATTATGGTAGCAAACGGTGAATTAGCCCAAGTAAGAGGCGGAGTTTGGCTCACGGTAAAGATAGCAGGGAAAACTACCCGAGCTAAGGCAGTAGTTTTTAATAATGGGCTTTCCGAGTTAATTGTCGGAAATGATTTACTCAGACAATTATGTGACGTAACAATTCGGTACGCAGACAATGGTTTCAGGCTAATCAGGCATCCAGAGTACAATGGGTTAGTAAAAAGTGGCAACGTGAAAGAAGAGAACATTGAGTGTTACGTAATAGAGCTAGCAGGGGATCGTTTATCAATCCCCGAGGCGCGAGACCGAGAGTCGCCTCTGACGGAGGAAACTCCCGTTACAATCGTACCCCCGGACTTTAAAACCGATCCCGAGTACGCCAAAGTCAAGGTCGTATTAAAAGAAGCAAAAAGTATTCCTGCGAGATCAATGGTACCAGTGCATGTGGTAATGAATAGGTCAAAGGGAGGAAATTCCGTAGATGACGAGGCGTCACTAGAATCCCACGAGGGACTAGACCTAGTGGTGGAAGCAGAAAAACGGCTTTTCCTAGAAAAAGGAATAAGTGTACGGCGGTCCCTAACCAGCTTCCAAGGGAAAGAAGCGCTAGTTATGCTAACTAACTTCGGGGCAGAAGCTCAATGGGTAGAACCAGGGACGGTGCTAGGATGCATCGAAGAAAAAGGAGAATCGCAGGACACGGTCAAAACAGAAGCAATAAATGACGGTTCTATAACCAGTTGCGTGTCTGAGCTACTAGATAGCGGCCAGAAAGAGGCCCTGATTAAAGTGTTGCACAAGCACAGAGAATGCTTTGCTAGGGATTCTACCGATCTTGGGTTCTCGAACATAGTTGAGCACGAAATGGACACAGGTAACGCGAAACCCGTGTCTCATGCCCCGTATCGCAGCGCTTATCGTGAAAAAGAGCTGATTAGGAACCAGGTGTACGAAATGATGCAAGCCGGATTGGTCGAACCATTCAACAGCCCATGGGCTTCACCCGTGGTGCTCGTAAAGAAGAAGGATGGCACATGGCGTTTTTGTGTAGATTACCGACGCCTCAATTCGGCCACAGTTAAAGACGTATACCCCTTGCCAAGGACTAACGACGCCCTAGACTCGCTGCAGGGTGCCCAATTCGTCTCTACTCTCGACCTTATGTCGGGTTATTGGCAAGTGGGAATAAAAGAGTCCGATAAAGATAAAACGGCATTCGTTACGCCGGACGGATTGTATCAGTTCATCAAAATGCCGTTCGGGCTTTGTAACGCCCCGGCAACCTTCCAAAGAATGATGGACGTCATTCCAGCAGGTTTCAAGTGGCACGTCTGCCTCGTCTACTTAGACGACGTTGTTATCTTTCAAAAACTTTCGAACAGCATTTGCGCGACATCGACGCAATCCTGACTTGCCTCAGGGAAGCAGGGCTAAAATTAAAACCCAGTAAATGCCACTTTTGCTGTGAGACCGTAAATGTACTAGGTCATATAGTAAGCCAGGAGGGTATTCGTCCCGATGTGCAGAAGATTAGGGCGGTACAGGACTTTCCCGTACCGAAAAACCTAACAGGAATTCGGAGCTTCACTAGCCTGTGCTCCTACTACCGAAAATTCACAAAAGACCTCTCACCTAGGACCGAGCCGCTTTCTCGCCTAACTAAAAATAACGTACTATTTGTGTGGGACATGGAACAACAAGCGGCATTTGAGGACTTAAAACAGGCCCTAGTATCGGCCCCCATCCTTGCTCACCCGATCCTAGACGGGGAATTTGAAATTCACCCCGACGCTAGCGACATTGGGATAGGAGCCGTTTTAGCACAGAGACAGGACGGGGTCGAACGCGCCATTGCCTACGTAAGCCGTCTCCTGAATAAGAGCGAAAAGAATCATTCAACCACCGAAAAGGAGTGCCTCGCACTCGTGTGGGCGATTAAGAAATTTCGATCTTACATATGGGGTAAAACGTTCAAGGTAGTTACCGATCATCACGCCCTTTGCTGGCTGATGACTCGGAAGGAGTCGACAGGACGCCTAGCCCGATGGGCCCTCGCGCTTATGGAATATGAGTTCAGCATCGTACACCGAAACGGTCGTGTCCATAACGACGCAGACCCCCTTTCTCGTAATCCCGTCGAGCCCCCGAGTGCCGAAGGCGACGACGAGTATGGGCCAATAGTCTTCGCGCTTGGCGAAACAACACCCAAGATGGACAGTTTAGCTAAGGAACAACGAAAGGACTCACGATGGTCAAGAATTATCGATGTCTTAGAGCAAGTCACGCCTAAGGCGGTAGATAGGCGAAAGGCGTGTAGGTTTACCTTACACAACGGAAAACTCTATAAAGAGTTCATTAGCAACGGTCAAAAGAGATATAGGTTATGCGTACCTTCCTCAATGAATCATGAAATCTTGTACGCCTGTCACGATGACATGACTGCCGGCCATCTCGGTCTAAGGCGAACGTGGGACAAGATTTCAAAAAGGTACTACTGGCCTAAAATGATGCGGGACGTCGCTAATCACGTAAACTCGTGCGAAGATTGTCAAACAAAGAAGCACGAGACAACGCTCAAACGAGGCCTAATGATGCCCATCCAAGTAGGAAGGCCGTTTGAAATAGTAGGCATAGACCTGCTGGGGGCGTTCCCTGAGACCGAGCTGGGAAACAAGCACATAATCGTAGCCGTAGACTACTTGACCAAGTGGGCTGAAACGCGAGCAGTCCCTGCCGCTTCCTCCGAGGAAGTGTCTAATTTCTTCATTCAACAGCTCGTGTTACGCCACGGAGCGCCTGAGACCCTTTTAAGTGACAGAGGCACGTGCTTTACAGCAGAGTTTACAGAAGAAGTGATTTCAGTCCTTACAGACTAATTACACGGTCACAACGCCTACCACCCTCAATGCAACGGCTTAACCGAAAGACTCTAGCTGACATGCTCTCTATGTACGTTAGCAATAATCACCGCGATTGGGACGTTAGCCTAGACGCGGTTACGTTCGCGTATAATACTTCCCTCAGGAAACCACGGGTTATTCCCCTTTCTTCCTACTCTACGGAAGGGAGCCCAAATTACCCATAGATGTCGCCCTGGGAGCCCTACCTGACGCGGTAGACAACGCACCCGTCCAGCCAGACTCCTCACCTCCCACCGTAACGAAATTACAGAAAACTTACGCAGAGGTAAAGGAACGGTTGGAAGGAGTACAGAGTAAGCAAAAGCTAAGGTACGACGAAAAGCATAGGTCAGAAACATTCGAGGAAGGACAATTGGTTTGGGTCTACACGCCGGTTAGGAAGGTTGGACGATCAGAAAAGTTACTACACCGCTATTTTGGACCTTTTCGAATTATTAGAAAAACCTCGTCAGTCGACTATGAAGTCGCGGGGGTTAAAAGGCAGAAATCAGACATCGTACATATATCCAGATTGAAACCTTACACCGAACGCCGTCACGACGATGACCAAGAGATTACGGTCGGCAGGGCAAATGCTGAAGGAAGCGGTATGATTGAGGTCGAAACGGAGGGATGGGAAAAGAAACCCCCTGATAAACATCCCCTAACCGAAGATCAGACCAATCTTAGAAGATCGCCAAGAATTAGGGCAAGGAATTTATAAAAAAAGGAGCATCAGATCATGTCAATCTACCAAAAACCCCTGCTCATTAAAGAATGTACAAAAAAATCAAGGTAGACCACCTCTCTTCACCGACTCTGTTGAGTCCCGAGGCTCTTCTCCACTCGGAGCCCCGAGGCTCTTCTTTACCTTACCGTCGCATTGGGACGTGGCATGGAAGCTCCTTCGGAGTGAACGATCCTTTATCTGGGGACTTCTTTTCTGCCACATCGTGAATTATCTTAGGACAAGGTCGCCTGTGGGTATCACATGTGAAACCCTTGGCCTGATGAAGTACTATCTGCTCTCCCTTACTGTCCCTGACTCTTCTCTACTCTCAATTGTATTGGGACTGGTATTTCTTACTTCGCTTGACACAAGTCGAGACACACACACAAAAAAATTGCCGTAGTCTGGGACCCATGCTTTCGAAGCCACCGACTCTTTATCAAGTGGTTTTCTTTCTTCCGTTTGCGTACCACAGAGCTCATAGCGGATGAAATTGTCGTATTCTGGAAACCAAATAACTCGAATAATGAACTACATGATTACTGATGCTCGCACAATACAGATTCTGCTTTTATTCCATTGCAATGCGAAACCTTGTAACTTACCTTCCCTTTCTGAGGGAGCGCGTATCTGAGGACACTGTTTGTCCTGGCTATCCTCGTCTTGGGAAGCGCTAGATCGGAGGAAATTTCGCTACATGAAGGAGTCTACTTCATAGAAAAAGGACAGATACTTTTACCAGGGGCCCAGTGGAGGCTAGTAACGGACGTCGACTTCGAGCCATTGAACCAGCTCCTATTAAGAATCCGAGGTGCCATAAGCCGTGAGGTATCTCTGCTTACCAAAATTCCTCAAACAAACGGGGTACTGGAAAACTTAAGTAAAGGGTAGAGCAGGACATCGCAAGTTTTAGCAAGCAACTCGACGAACTAAGAAGGCGGGGCAAGACCCTAGCGCAAATGACCGACTCCCCGCCTTCGCGAAGGGGAAATGCGGTCTAATCAACGCTGGAGGCGAAGCTCTCAAATGGCTTTTCGGTACCGCGACATTTGACGACCTGGAGCGCGTGAACGCGAAAATCGCCTCACTCGAGTAGCGCGAAGGCGCGATCAAGCATGCCGTCGAAGAACAGGCCACTCTCATAAACAGCACCTTTTGGCATACCCAAAAGAACGCCGAGGCCTTACATAAACTGACAAGATGGAATATTGGTTTCGAATCAAGATTCGAAAGTTTTAAGGCTAACGTCGCCGTACATCAGAACATTAACCAAGCAGCGTGGATGTTCAACCTTGAGGTCGACCTGTGGGCCAGAGCCATTGAAGGCGCCTTACAATGGTCCGAATCATACCTCAACTCGCTTAGCGACGGAATTGTTGCAGCCGCAAGCGGAATATTATCACCTCTGCTCCTCCCATCAACGGATCTTTTCGAAGTCATTAAGCAGGTTGAAGCCGCCTTACTAAGAGGGTGGGCAGTAGGTGACATCCAGGAAGCCGGAGGGCTCTGGACCATGTACCGATACTGTAAGGTAAGCTCAGCCGCCTATAAAGGCAAACTTAGGCTTTTTATTGAGTTACCCTTGTACGAACCACGCTACCACCTGCAGCTGTTCAGACTAGTAACCATACCCGTACCAATATTGGGTAGTAGCCTTGTCCATGAAATCACCAATTTACCAGAGTATGTTGCCCTATCTAGCGACAGGGAAATGTATCTTGAGCTGTCCGAGTCAGAAATAGCTAATTGTAAGCCCTATCCGATCAAATTCTGCCCTTTAAACCGAGAGGTTCGTCGGGTAACCACGAAGCTCTCTTGTGTCACCGCACTCCTTAGAGACGACCTTGATAGCAGTGCGCGGCTTTGCCAAAAAGTAGTGAGAAAAACGACGGACTCAACCCTAAAGCAGGTAGACTCTAGGAGATGGCTCTACTCTACCGGGAGTCCTATGGAGCAGTGGATGTACAGTTTTTTATTCAAAATCAGTTTATAAAATTTTTAAAACAAACAAAGATTATAGAATTAATGTAAAGGGTTAAAAATATGAGGATCAGGAAAAGAATGCCGAAGGCGATAACATGTCGCAACAGCGACATTGATTGCCTTAAAACAAACAAACAACAAAAGCTATTCTTTCAGCAGTTGTGAAAAATTGCCGGATTGAAATATCTTCGCGTTCTCCAGAGAACTCGGGGATTCGATTAACAATAATTGGGTTTATGAGTGGAGAAAGAAAGTCTTGTAGTTGCGGTAATGTGATGGGGAAGGCTGCGCTATTTGATGTAGTCGGTTCTGTCATGGCTAGTCTATCGGAAGGAGGAAAAAGAATAAAGCGTTTTGATTTACGGTTTTCCGGAAAGCAGTCTAGGGCAATTGTACCAAAGATGGCCTCTTACTCGGAATTGCGGATGAAGTCTCTTCGGGGCGGTTCGATTCGCTGCCACCAGTGTGACGGAGAGGAAATCTTCACCTGTCAGCTGAATAAGGGAGGAACACAGATTTCTCTTTACATTAAGTACGGTTTGTATTTAGCACATACAAAAGGAGTTTACGCTAATGCACGTGCTGCACCGAGGAAGATAGGAGGTAACAAGGGGCCCAGGTCCAGTCTGCTGGCTGTATTTTATACTGCCGGTGACACAGGCTTTCCCGGTTGCGTCTGGATGGTCTTGTGTACGCATTTCTGGGTGGCGAATGACCTACAGGTAGGTTAGGAGATTCGCGTCCTTGTTGGTGTCATAAACAGTAAGACCCTGGGTACGTTTGGATTAATAAAGCAATAACTTAACATGCAATAAGTCACGCTCTTGGTCTTAGGGCAAAGGGGAGGCTCTGTCGGCATCGGCACACAAGAGAAGCTCTTGGCACGATGTGCTTGCCGCCTTCTTCCCGTTTGTCCTACGAGTTAAACTTACGGTTAGTGTGCTTCAAAAACTACTGCTAGTTATTTGATTAGTCATGTTGATTATGTTATTCGCTAATGGAACTGTCGCCGTTACAACAGAAAGCAATGAAAGCAGTCGGAATCTTAAGTAGGTTGGCGGGAACGTCCTGGCGAGCCAACACAGACGTGTTACTCACGATTTACAAAAATTGTATGAGATCCAAATTTGAATATGCATGTTTTATCTATAAAAACATAAATCTTAGAAAATTGCAACCACTAGAAACAATACAAATTAAAGCGGTAAGAATTATATTGGGGCCCACAAAAACCACCCCTATCGGGGTGCTGTTATGTACATAGAGTGTCCTACCATTACAGTACAGAAGGAGAATAATCGCACAAGACTACGCTAACAGGATGATGGAATGTCATAAGGACGATTTAACAATAAAAGAATTACTGAGGAAAATCGCCATTCGGTGAAGATTATATAGAAGAAAAAGATAAGCTCCAACTACCGGAAATTACACAACGAAATTTCTTTAAAAATTTATTAGCCCCATGGGAGTTCGTGGAAGAAGGAATCTTTACTGAAATTGACAGCATTCCGACGAAGTTTCCTCATGTAACAGTACAATTTGGTTTAATCTTTCTACATTTTAAGTACAAACATTTTAAGAAAAATTATATCGATCGCTCGAAAGATGAGTCAGACAACAAGGGATGCGGTATATTTATTGAAGCTACTGGAGAGTCCAAAGAATATCGCATGTTGCAAAAAACCTCAATTCTGTCAGCAGAACTGACAGCAATTTTAATTGCAATTGATCACATGGCTGAAAACACTCCCGACAAATACGTCATCTTAACAGACTCCAAGGCCGCACTAGGTATATTAAAAATATGGGACACTAGAACATATTTTGGTTTAAGCCAAGTTATTCAAAAAAGAATAAAAGTTCTAAGGGAAAAAGGCTTCGTAATAACATTGCAATGGATTCCCGCACACGTAGGCATACCAGGAAATGAAGCAGCTGATCGGGCGGCGAAAAAGGGAGAATATCCAGCAATGTAAAAACTAATTTCTTAACAAGGCACGAACAAAAAACAATGACGAGGAAAGGTATTGAAGAGGAGTTTGTAAATGAGGCAAAAGTAAATACGTCACAGAACTTTATACTGCAAACCGACATTTTCAGCTCGTGCAAGTGGAGAAGCATTAAAAAGAGAAGAGCTGCTATAGCCGTGTTACGCCTCAGATGCGGCAATGGCAGGATCGGCTCGTGGCTGTATAGATTCAAATTAATAGACAGTCCGGCGTGCAGAAGTTGTAATGAGGACGAAGAAAATGTTAAACACCAGATCATGGAATGTGGAGCCTTCAGTGCGGAGAGAAACATACTGTTTGGCAAGTTGCGCCGCAAAAACATCCCAACAGAATTGAACGAAGTTCTAGGGTTCGGGAAGAGATCCGTGAACGAACAGTTTTATATTCAAAACGCGCTCATCAAATATATCATTCAAACAAAGATTATAGATTTTACCTAGGAGATTGAAAAGGAAGGGGTATCAAAAGCTGAAGGAAAGCTGAAGACGAAAATGTGTCGCAATAGCGACGGCGGTCGTCTTAAAACAAAAACAAACAAACAAACAAACATATTGTAAGCTAATGTTTTTCATAACTCAAATGTTCAACAAAAAGGAGAATTCACTGCAGAGAGTAACTTCACAGAACTGTCCCTTTACTGTAAATGCGGAAAAGCAATGATTATAGGAAGAAGAAAGTACTGATTTAGAATACAAGATACTTTTCGTTAATTTGTCTTGCATTTTCAAAAGTAAACTTTAATTGGTTACAAGTAATAATGCCATAAATGACGTTTTCACTTCCCATTGCCGCTCACTTTTCGAATTTTCGCGCCAGCGAAAGTGGGAACAGGACTGCGGAACAGCTTTTGAGCTGTTTCCTCGAATCGAAGTACAACTGGGCGCACAGTTCAAGGCACAGGCCGCTGGAACAGCATTGTGCGGCACAGGAACGACGCACAGCGTCGCTGGAACCACAGAGTAACCAGAGAGAGGGTTCCTGTACGAAAGGTTGTGTTAAGTTTTTGGAGCGAAAAGGCCGTCCCAATTGAAGGAGCTTTTCCGTGCCAGTTGCTGATTGGCTGAAAGATTAGCCGGTCGGTGCCAGTTACTCATGGGACTTGTCTCGACATCGTTTGTCTTTCAGATCGATTACTCAAAGTTGATGAGTCCATTATAATATCAAACCAAAGAATAAATCATAAACTTGTGAGTTTGTGTCGGTGCGTGTGTGTACCACGTGTGTACCGCGGTGTGGTGGTTTCAACCATAGAGTATTGCAAAAACTGTTTTTCCCGCTTGGTCTAAGACCAACTTGGTCTGTCGTGCAAACTGACGCATTCGTCATCCCCCTGAAAGGAACCGAGGCAAATTTGGACGATAACGGTGTCAGTTCAAGACCGACTAAGTCCTCAACCCGTGACGTCAGTTTATACGTCCGAGGCAGGCTTGGACAGCGAAATCACGTGACTTTGTATACAAGATGGAGGGTATTTTTCATTGAATTGAATTTTAAATACATTTTTTAATTTTAAAACGGCTTTTTTATTATTTATTATGACTCAAACATTTTCAGGTAGATTATTTCCTTCCTGATAAAGGAAAGACGCTTTTCGAAACATCAAAGGTGGCTGCGTTTTCAATACAATTATAATTATTTTATTAGTAAAATATTTATTTCCTCTTGCA